>JAQGCC010001532.1:0-23148 GCA_034698905.1 Xestoiulus laeticollis | reverse complement strand
TTTTGGTTGACCTCGGGTTTTTCTCGCAAATAAAAACCCCAAAGAACAATAGAAAAAAATTCTACGGGTATTTATATATCTTAATGGAATTTAACTTATCCGGAGCGTACTAAAAATCGCTTTTGTGATAGGTGCCGCCATCCGACGACCGAAAATGTAAATAAAATTTTCTATAATAAATTTTAAAATAATGATTAAAAATGAGGTAGTTTCGTGTTTGTGTCAAGCACATGCATGTTATGCATGCTATTCAATTTTCAGTTTGAATTGTTTTTTTTTTTTTCTAACAACCGAATCAGTTGGTTCATTTTATAATTCAACTTCCAGTTTAGTTTATTGTTGATAGGTTAATTAATCGATTAAAACATCATTATCAATTAATGCATATTGCAGTCTACTAGTGAATTTCATCAAAAGTAAAGGCAACATCCAATTTTGTAATAAAACTTTATCCATCAACTTATACTAGCAAAGCCACATTTTTTATCTATTTTTTTTTAGGTACAGGGTAGTTTTCCATGCGAGGTGTCCTTGCTAACATTGCATACAGATTTGGAATGGAACCCGCAAGTCACGAATCTGACCAAATGGCCTTTGTATATATGTGATGATGGCTTCGTTGTCTGTTTCAAGTATGTGTTGCTTATTGAGCCACAGGTCTGCTCGTAACATTTTGGCTGACTTTGTCCGTGTTTATTCAAGGGATAGGAAGGAGGTTGTTAAACAGTTGAGCGAAGATGCAAGACGAGAGATATTGACGAAGGAAAGCGCACGGTAAAACAATGCCTGAGAAATCTGCGGTTTTTACTGGTTTCCAGTTAACCAACGCATTTCTTTATTTTATTCGAAGGTTGCATAAATGGGGCCGCGGCGGTAATTCTCCCAGGAAGGAAAAAGCCCTAAAAATCTATACGGACAGTCCTCCTCCTCGCAGCAGTGCTGCTAGTTGCGATCCCGAATTGGATTGAATGTGAGTTGGTGCTTTTTCACAGAGTGTTTCTGATTGTCTGACAATTTTCTGCACATATAGTTGCATCGAGGCCTGGGGGGGAAATGGCATATCTGCAGCGCATCTCGTAATTGCTGGCTTCAGTGAACTGTAACATTATTTTGTGTGCCCTTAGTTGCCACAAGGACATGCTCCGTTGTTTCTTTTAAAAAAAAATTGTTATGAAATTTCTTCGATGAATTTTAATACATATGAAATTTAAGGAGATGCCTGTCACTGAAGTGCTTTAACTAGTATCCTCATAGAATTGTTTGAAATTGGGCCTTTATCCCCTCGCACTATTCGTAATGGTCCTCTCTATCGAGTCATGCGGTTCTAAGCTTGACGTGGTTCAAGGCATTATACTGTGTTATCTATTGCTTATCATGAAGCCTAGCAGTCTATTTACTGTTGTTGGCACTACTATTATGTACAAAAGAAATTCTGTGCCGACTTCTCCAGAAGTTTTGTATTATTAAAAGTGTCTGAACATGCATTTTCTGGCTCTGTTCGTTGGAATGATGTGCATGTTTCAATTGTAAGCGAAAAGGGTAAGTGTATTGCTGAAAATTTACTCGTGTTTTGAATTTAATCGAAAAGTGAAATTCACTACAATCTTTGGATCCAGATTCGGGCAAAGGAATTAATTAAGCCACCGTTTTATGCAAGCAAAATTGAAGTCGTTCTAGAATCTCGACTCTTCGGATGCAGCTGGAGGCTTTTGCTAGATTTGTTGATTGAACGGTAAGTTGTTTTTTCCCCACTATAACTCCAACATAGGTTCCATATAATGGTTCCAAGGTTACGTTTGGTCCTTGGGGAAAAACTTATTTGGGTTCAAGCTTGTTAGAGTTCCATATAAAAATTTTACCTCAATATCGAAGACAAAAACGTGGTCCTATGTGACAAGTTTACCAGGCTTTACGCTAAAATTAATCTTATGCAGTTACTGAAACAGTGAAAATGAATAATAGAAACACAACTTGAACAACGTACATATTCATAACATTTATTAAAGCTTTCAATCAAGCATTTTTTTATATACATCAGAATTGACAGAAAAATTGCACCATACTGAGACGTGAAAATAGAACAGTTGTTTCATAATACTGACAGTATAAGGCGCGGAATTATCACAAGTTGCAGTGTTACAAATAATCTAGAACTAATTTGTTTTTTTATAATCTCATAAATATGACCATTGCCATTCAACTGTAAGACTGAATATTAATCAATTAATTTCATTTTATGATTTATGTTCAATCGTAGTCTACTTTGCGCTGCGTTTAAGTTTTTGTAGAACAAAATTAAGACTAAAAGACAACATATTCGAATAAAATTTATTCTGTAAGAATTATGAGTTTAAAATTGCCTAAAATTACTTTGGTTTCATTAAAAAAAATTGCTTTTGAATAAGACGGGCCAAAAGATTTGGTTCAAAATTTGTAAAAGTGGCTCGGTTAATGAGTATTATTTTTCAATCTGCTTTTCCTCCATTAATATTCAGTTTTACAGTTAGCAAATGTTAGGTGCCGTGAAAGCTGCTGGATGGATGGTCCATGTTTAAGCTCCCGGATAAATCCGCCTGCGATTTGGAACGCCGTAACACGGCATCAGAGCCATTGCTGTCGAATCCAGATTCCACATTGCCGTTTCTTTGATTCATCCTCTCCCTCCTCACTTTTTCCAATTCTGCTTCGTAAAGAGCTTCTCTTGCCAAGTGCTTTTCTCGCAGCAGTAATGCTTTGACATCAGAAGGCACATCGGGTATTAGGTATGATATTGCGCCGGTGCAGGAGAACACTAAATGCTAAATTGAAAAATGTTCATAAATGATTTTGAATAACTTGAACTTAATTGATAGCAGCTTTTTCATTGAATTGTTACCAAATTTTAGAGCACGATGCAACGGGTTTCATTTATTGGGAATTTTCAGCCTGTTGCATCGAATGGATTATAATCTAAAAATTCCATCATTTTTCAGACTCGGATACTTGCCTCGTAAACAACAACAAATGCTAATCTTGCAGCAAATATGTGCCAATATTCCAACGTGTGCAAATATTTATTTGGAACCTCCGGTGGATTTTTGTGGTCGACGTATCTGAAATGGAGAACTTGCATGTCAATCCATAAATATGGATTCTTTTGGGGGTAAGTTGCTCATTTTAAGAACTTGAAAATTGCCAATATTGGAAGCATAAGTATAGTCACTTTTTTACATTTTTTAACATTATGGGTTTACGAGGGTATGAGAATATCTTTGTTAAGGTAGAGAATTTCAAGCACTTTTACCTGCACTGCATATCGTTAGAGTTGATTTTTTCCGTATCGGAGGTATTGTAAATCGAAAGACTGCTTTCGATGTACCCGGACAGTGTCCCGTTTGGACTATAGTAATGCATGTAAACCATCCGTGGGATAAAGTCACTAGTGTATGCGATGACAAAAGCCTGGAAATTGAAATAGTCATTTGGTATTGTTATATTAAAAGGGTTGCAAACCAAAAAAAGCCTTTTTTTCTAAATTTTTTATTTTTTTTATTTTGGAAACTGATAGTAACAAATTGAATGTCCTCGTACATTCCATTTGTTCCTAACAGTTTCCAAAATTAAATTAAAAAATAATTTAGAAAAAAGGGCTTATTCTGGTATGCAACTCTCTTAAACGAATGTGTGCATCTATCGCTTCTTAAAAATGCACTCACGTTGGAGATAACCGAGAGTATCGTAATGCCTTTGAGAATCCCATACCACACACCTAAACGATTACAAACGTGTTAAGTACAATCTTAAGGCAAGAAAAACAAGGTAGTGAGAAAAATCTCAAGGTTTTCTGTTGAAACTAGTTACCGATATCTTGTGCTCTAGCCGCAATCGGTCGGCGCACTTGAGTCACAAATTTGTAAGCATCCAATCGGACTTCCACTATGTTGTTAAGAAAAGCAAAGAGTGGGGCCAATGGAAACGCTGACACGAATAAGGTGACGAAACCGTACTGAATGACTGTTAAAAACAAAAACAAAATGTCAGTTTTGTAAAGGTTTGGAAAATAGTGATACCGCAAGGGCTTTACCCATTTCGATATATTCGTCGAAAAGGGCCATCCGGTCAAGGGCTGCCAAATCGTAGTCTTGTTCCCAACGAGTGTAAAGACCTTTTGAAATGTCCTGGGTCCTACTTTTACTCTTTCTCGCTCGCCACCAATTTAATATAACTCTGAAAAACCAAATTGCGTTAATAAGAGGAACACTGCGGCATGTAACGGGGTTATTTTTACTTACGGTGTTGTGATTTCATTTACGTTATTCAGGATTTGTTTTCCAGCCATTATTATTGCTAGTTGTATTACTAGTTCAAACATGCATCCAGTAGGATCACACTGAATTAAAGAATAATGGGCATGAGAAAGTAGTTTAATTTCCACTTTTTATGTCATGCAGTTTTCAAAAATTTCAACTTACTTGATCTATCATCACAGGCCCATCATCGTCAGCCTTAAGTCTGAAACAGAATTTGCAGTTAAAGCAATACTTGTTGACTTATTCCATATCTGTTTTTTCCAATAACTTGGATTGGGAAGTAATTAAAAACTTCATTCTCTACTTTACCTGCCTTTGCAGAAGGCAATATATATCAGCGAGGAATAAAAGTTGATGAATTGAAATAGAAACATCTTAAACGTGAAACTGTCTTCATATTCTGTTTGGGTCCTGGGTTGTTCTGCAAAATTTATTTTCATATTTATATTTTATGTACTTTGTAGTTTGTACGGGTTTCGAACCCGCGCCACATCCACTAACAGTATTTGTAATTGCTTATTATTATAAGGAGCAAATTGCACTAGACTGTAAACTAAACATTATTCAATTTTTTCATCACTTTAACTCACCTAAATCTGTTAACCATCTTGAAATTCTGTGATATATCTGAATGTACGATAAAAGTGGAACTTAAAATGCCAGAATTAAGTGATGGCCAAACAATAATGAAAGTTAAATTTGTATTAATTAATTGTTCTAGTTACATGTTATACATGAAAAGTTCTATTTTAAGTTTGATTGCAAAATTTCAAGAGCCAGCTGGGGAAATGAAAGTTTATTTTTTATTTATTACTTACCTTATCTAAAATGATAATGAATACAAAATTGATTGTAGCCGCAGAGATTGAAGAGACCCAGTCTGCATTTTCCTTGAAGAAACGGTTTGAGCTTTGGTTCAGTTTTTTAACTACTATTATGCGGTAAGCAATCACACCCAGGACTGCTCCGAGGGACACGAACAACTGGAACAGAATTTTGTATGTAAAATATAGAAGATAATTATCCACGGGTCCTTTTTTTAATGCATTACCATAAAAAGAATACATGATCCTGTTGCTGCTATTCGGGATGCTCGACCATCTTTTATCATTGGAAGAAATCTGCATTTCTGTAAAAAAAGAATTCATTGTAGACAGTACCTTGTAATGCAAAGCTTAAATCAATACTACATTTTTGAAATTTGAAGTTACCTTATCTTGAGAAGTTGGACAATTTGCGCCATTTTCAGTATCTTGATTCTCCTACAGAATTAAGAAACAATTAAGTAGGTAAATTTTAATTCAGTTTGTGTTTTTCTGTTGGTTTAAATCTAGTGCCTTACTGCAGCAGTTTCTTGTGCTTCTTGGGCTTCTTGCAACTTGTTTAATCCTTCCTATACGAAAAATGGATAATTTGATAATTAGGTCTAGTTTATAAACAAGTAGCATTTTAATAATTTTAATTACTTCTTCTTCAAAATCTGCTAAATCCCATTCCCAGGCAATTCGAGATTGATATCTTTTCCAAAATTCGAGGAATAACGTAGCTGAAAAAATTGTTTCAATATCACATGTCTTGTTTAACCTCAGTAAAACAGTTATGATCATATAGCCTGCCTTACCCCAAAAGGACATAAAAACTGCAAAGAAGACAGTAGCTTCATTATCAAACAAATAGGTGACCTGTAAATATATTTTTTCAAACAAAGTTAGAACAGAATTCTAGTTTACTGTAATTAATATACCATATGGCATTTGCTTACTTTGGCAATATCACAACTACTGTATAATTTGTTCATTGGACAGGTTTCACATATAGGGCACATAGTGGTGTTGCCAATTCCGTTTTCATCACAGATGTCGTTTCTGATATTAAAATGATAAATGTTAAGTGGGTTTATGATAGAGATGTGTTTAAAATTGAGAGAATGTCACCGTACTCACGTAGGAATATCATAAGGATAGGAAAGTAAGCCATAGAAAAAGCACAAAAGACCAACAATTGCTGGTGCTATTAACATGTATGTGTAGAAGCCTAACCAAGCGAAATAAATTCCTATTTTTTCTCCAAAATATTTTCTGTTAGAATAAATGAATGTAAATAGTCTGTAACTGAACTTATATAAGAAACATCAGCATAGAAAACTGTAGACCCTACCTTATAAGAGGAAGTGGTTGAAGTTTGTAAAAGCATCTTATTTGAGCCCATTCTTGAAATAGTATCTGAAAATTGTGGAAATTAGGTACTTGAAAATGGTTCTTAGTTATCTGGCATGTAAAATTCGGTACATATTTTTTAAACAATAAACAAACTGCCCATTTACATACCCTTCTGTTGGTAAGCTGCCCATCTTGATTGTCTTTTTTAACATAACTTCCCTATAAATGATAACAGAATTTAAAGTAGAAAGATTATGGGGCGCTAATTGCACACATATTTCCATCTTATGTGTTGGTTTTTGGATTTTTATAGATTTTAAAGCACAATGGGACATTCTCGTTATTTCCGTTAACCCATACTTGTTGTATATGGTAGCCCCTTGAAGTTGGCAATCAATGCGTACAATGCCTCATCACAGGGAAGCCCCTTGTAAATGTACCAGTGCTTAGGAACCTCTCTATCGACACCAGGCAATTTTACCCTCCAAGGCCAGTGTCTTATTTATTACCCAAATAGGCACACAATATTAGAACTCGATTGGCCGAACATTGGTTATATTGGCAAAAATTGGCCAATGAAAACATAATATTGGACTAACAGTGGTCCAAGCTTACTAGGCAATATTGGGCCAATATTGCGCTCTTATTTTGCATTCAATTGCAGGCCTATATTGGCAAAATTTATTTGCCATTGTTGGTTCTGTTGCATATTGATAACAGAAGAGTACCAATATTGGGCCTACATCTATTCCAAATACAGTGTAGGTCCATTTATTGTTATCCATATATTGACAATTATGGCAAAATGTTAACATTGCAATATTGCGCCAATATTGAAAAATGCGTTTTGCCTATAATATGCCAATATTGAGTGCTACTTGGGTAGGCTCATTACCCTCTGTAGCAATCCCTATACCTGCAATGTTAAATTCCAAAGCCATTTTATCCATAACTTATAAAAATTAATTAATGGAAAAATTGCTTACTATACATCACGTTTTTGTGCATCCAGTTGGATATTTCATTTCGTTAAATTCAACAGCATAAATTAACTCATAATTGCATATATTTGAAATTTGTGTATTTTCGATGGGACACTAACTAGCCCCTAGAGACCAAATGATGATACTACGACCTCATTAAAAGCATTTATTTATAAAATAACTGACGGAAATATATTTTTTAAAAATGGCCAGCTGCATGGATAAGCCAAAACGTGATGAATATTGAGCAATATTTTTCTCATAGCAAATTTTTTATAGGTTATGGAGCAAATGGTTTTTGAAAAATTAACATTTCAGGTATAGGGCTTGCTCCAGAGGGAAATGAGCCTTAACCTCTCAGTTGGTTAGATGACAACGAATTAACACTCTTTAGAACTTACATCATGAAGGGAAAATGCAGCCAAGTATGTACCATTGCTTAAAAGTCGCTGGATTCCTAGAATTTAAAACCAAGCCAAATGACCTCAGCTGCATTTCAAGTAATTTCACTTGTAATCTACAGTAGACAGCTATCTTACCCATTCTTTCTGGGTCATCTTCATCGTACCTAGCCCGCATTAGAGCATCCCAAACCATTCGACTGCGCTGACCATTGTTGAAAAACGTGTCCTTGTCTTTGATTAAAAATCTGCAACCAAAGAATCGAGTTTTAGTCTCCCATTTCTCATAGATTTTCAGAACGTTTTAAGTTTGCCACTTACTGTTTTGCCCTCTCTCTATTAAATGCCCCTGTATAATAGTGCGGCTCATCTGGTATTAATTCTTTATCATATTCAAACGATGAAAAGTTGATTTCGCATGGAAACATGGAAACTGGGGTCAAACCATCATCGTTCTCATCCTCCTGTAAAGGATAAAATTTTTATAATGATATCATCTGTGCAGTCGTTTGTTTTTCATCTTAATTTTATATTTAAACTTAAATCTTTGGTAGTTTTGAATTAGTAGTTAGTTCTGATTACTTACCTCTTTTATTGGCATTTTGAGATTCATTAATTCAGCACAACGGGTTAGTACTTCCCAAGGTCCGTGAATCTTGAGAAAATAGGTTCTACCATCTTGAGAGTGCTAATAAAGATATTTGTTATTAATTTCATTTTCTGACATGCTTTGCAATAGATTTTATAAAAAAATGTTGATGGTTTTTTGAAATTAGTTTTGTCTAATTGCATGGTTTAGAATCACCAGCGCTAACAAGATTCTTAAGAAAACTACATGTGACCCACACTACTGGGCTAATCAAACTTAAATTCATACCAGTTTATCTTCCAGTTCCAAATGTAAACCTTCTTCTTCCATCGATGCTTCAAAAAACGTCCTTCTATTTCTTTTCCTAACTGCAGTTGAACTTTGCTCTCCATTGTCTTCGTAGGCTAAAACCAGGTCGATTTTTCGTTTTCCATCTCGAAAATACAATGTCTCCAAAACTAGAGGTTTCTAAAATACAAAAATAAAGTTGGGATAATTTGCTGTCAAGGTTAATTTGGGATGATGAAGTCAGTCCTAGCTACCATTATTAAAAAATTCTCAAAGGATTCAGTAATCGTTTTTTTCTTAAAATACTTGCTTAATATTTTTTTTATAAAATCCTTGCAGTTTTGGTATAACGTTTTGGAGAAACTGGTTCTTGTTTTATATATAAGCCAAATTATATAGCGGACATATTTACTAAAATGTACGACAAATTAATGGGCGTGATGATCATTAAAATGGGAGTGCAGACTACAAATACGACTTAGTAAAAAAAATATTGCAATATTGCATCTCACAAAAAAAAAACACATCAAATATCAATGTCAGTATTAAGTTCTCACATCGATTATTTGGAAACTTTTACCAAACATAACAATCCCAAAAATGGGAAGAAATCTGCCTAAAAAGTCCCCAAACTTTGTTTTTCAATCTGTCTTTTGAGGCTTTTAATGGAAATCGAATATATTAATTGGTTAAATGTGCTCTACAATCTGTTGATGGAATATGGTTTAGATTAAAAAATTCAATTGTTGGGGAATTAAAAGCGAAACGAATTTTTACGCAAACTCTTAAGTACAGTGTATAGTGCCCTTAAATGTTATAAGTTTCGTATATAGCAAAATCAGCTAATGACGTGACCACTGCTGTATTAACCTAAATGCCGATGTTGCACCCATCGATAATCGATACCGTACGTTGCTAAATTAAAAATGAAAGTTGTCACATCAAAGACGTTTTCGCAGAGGGAACATTCCCCATTTTTTTTTGCCTTTTTAATAATTAAACGCATAGTGTCGTGGCGTATTGCATTCTCAATGAGAGACATTCTTGTTATTCCCTGTCTAGCTTCTATATTTATTTTATTAGCTAAGAATAATGTGTCGTAATTGGGATCGTTGCTTTGTTGAATGGTGCTTCTCATTTCTAATGACGAATATTTGGGAAGTCTGTAATGGATTTCAAACGATTAAGTTTGTGCAAATTGATAGTGTGGTGTTTTAAACATGTAATGTATGACACCACACTATGGGGCATTCGTTCGTTATAACGAGAGCTGTTTTTACACATAGGTGGCTTTCTTGGCTTTTATGACACCTAGCATTTTTTGCCCACATAAATGACATAGTTTTTTTTTGTTGCTCCAACAGTATTTCTGTCTACACCAGAAACACAATTTTTGCAAAATGGTGGGGGAGAGTCTAGCCTACACACTAAAGCTGCTTGAGTATTTTGAGTATTTTGAGTACCCCTTAAATAAGTTCTTAAATGTTTTGAGACATTAACTTTAAAAAGCAATCCTTAAAATCAATGAAAATATGAAGCTTATGACGCAATAGGATGTTTTTTGTCACTGACCTGGGACATCGGATTGATGTTCGTTTTAAATAGTCATTAAGTTTTGTACGTGGGATAGGGAAAGGACATTGGAACGGATATTATGGTTTATTAGATCTTTAGTTAGTATAAGATGCTTGTTTTATACAACATCTTTCTAATGCTGAAGGAAAAAATAACGTTCACTGAAAATCATGTTTCAGCCCATTGTTAATGTTTTTAACAGGATACATAAACGAGTGTGAATTGTTGAAATAAGGTATAGATATTGATCGAATTATGAAAAAGGTGGCATTTGTTTACCAACTTATGGGCTGATCGTGATAAACTTGTCTGAAGTAGGCGGTTGCGAGTACATCAATAAGTACGATGTATAAAAAATTGCCTTTGTTTTATACTATTGTGCACGATAACCAATATCACTACAATGTACTGTATAATTCTTATTTCAAAGAAAATGATGTAACTGAAAGATATAAGTGAAATTATTGAAATGAATTACACTTGTATTTGAAAATGTTTTACACACACTATGAAAAATACGTGTTATTTAAAAACTGGAATTACTGCTACAACTACTTTGGAAATTATTTTGTATAAAAAATCATTTTGAATAAGCTAGCTTACATTTTTTTTAATCATCTAAGCTTGTAATACATTTTTTTTAAAATCATCTTCAATACATTTTTTTTAAATTCATTTTGAATACTATTTTCAAAAATCATTTTGAATGCAATTTTTAAAAAACATTTTTAATACATTTTTTTAAAAATCATTTTTAACACATTTTTTTAAAAATCATGTTTAATACATTTTTTAAAAATTATTTTAAATATGGTACCTTTTTAAAAAAAATATTTTAAATGCCGTTTTTTAAAATTATTTCACTAAGAAGACATTTTGAAATGCCTGTACCTTTTTTAAAATATTTTAAGATTCTTTTTAGAGCTATTTTGAATACATTTTCTTACAAAATATTTTAACTATATTTGGTGAAATATTGTAAACGATATTTCCAATGTATTTTTGCGGAATACTTCCTATCACGAATAGTATCATAATATTTTATGCACGTATAAAATTACAAAGTGAGATAAAAATGGGAGAATTTTCGTGACGAAAAGCATTTATAAATATAAAATACGTGTATATTTTTGATCGACACGAGCTGCAATTATAGTTTACCTTAAATTTTCGATATCTCGTCTTTTTGGTGCGTGCAGCCTGAGATGCAGTCATCATACGTTATTGAGGTAATTTTTCCCACTATGATATTCACCTATCAAATTCTTTTCTAATACAAATTAATCTACACTTAGCAGCATGAACCGGTCACCTTCATAGCCCATTGAGGTATTCTGGAACACTGTATAAAATTGGTTGGGTATGAAGAACTTTATCCATTTGGAGATTTATCATTTATTCATATAGGCACCGATTTCTTATTGATTCTCCTTACTCGTAAGATATTAAACTGTTTTGAAGATAGCTGTTTAATAGATTAACAATGCTTTCTACTTTGATTGGTAGGTTACCATTTACCAATTTTAAACATGCTGAATTTATACCAAAAATTCAATAGCATGTTAGAACATTCAGGACAGTGACTATTATAGATAAGTTAGGTCTTACTTACCGATGGTCTTCCCTTGCCATTTCCAACTTGGATATGGGATCCCATGTTACCGAGTTCATACAAGATGCTTGGGGGTGGATGATGACCGTCCATACCCTCAGTCTAACAATATGAATATTTGAATCGAATAATGTATTTTAGGAAAACATTTCCACAAGGTACCAAATTATTGTTTTGTTAATAGAATTTCTTACAATTCCATCTTTGGCATAGGAATAGGAAGAATCTACATCCACTGGTCCTAAAGGGGTTGATTGATAGTCTTCATTGCGGTCCAGTATTGAGTTAAGAAGCGGGGCTGGACAAAATAAAAATCCAGAGTAATTTTAGGACATTGTTTTAGCACCACATCCAATTTAAAAGGTCAATGCTCACTTTCTATACCTGACATGGAATGGATGCTCGGACTTCTACTGCCGCTATTTCCTATGCCCAAATGCGAGGTGTGGAGTTCCCCTTGGTAATTACTGGTTGGGACATCGTAGAACTCGTAGTAGTCAGGATAACTCCTGGACTGGCATTGTCTTGGTCTATCATAGTCTAAATGACTAAGTCCTAGGGAATATTAGAAATAAAACATGAATTGGATCACAACAAACACGATATGGAAATCTGACAACTTGATTGTGTACATTAATTAACTCCATCTCAGAGGTATTTTATCATAATTGCTGTTGATTAAGACAATTTCAGCCTTTGATAAAGGGTTTAGGAAGTCGGGTATAACCGGTTGACAAATGCTATTATATTAATAATTATTCCAACAATGGAATCGATTTTAATAGAGGATTATGTAATATGAAATGCTAAGCTTTAATTGCACATACACATGTACATGTAATTGATCGATAACGGACAAAGCGGAATTGGACATGTTTTTAAATATAAATATGATTAATTTTACTTTATATTTAAATTATAATAACATTTTAAAGATACATTGAATTTATACATGATAACATGTTGTTTATTTGTTTATTAGTTGCGTATTATGATGCATTTTATCACTAGAAATATTAAATCATGATCTATATCCTGAAACAAAATATATGAATGCATAAAAAAATTTAGATATTGACACTGCAAATTTTAAAATCAAGATTGTAAATTTGAAATTCTATCCTTAACTCTCGTATATCAAAAAAACAATTGGAGTTTTTAATAAAAACTGTTGGACATGTTTCACATAGGTAAAATGTCCACATAGGGATATAATTTCACATATTCTTAGTAATCAATATATTCGAGCAAACTTTTTACATAATTCAACACATGTTGACCATATTACCACAGTTTTATTTATGTGCACGTGCATATTGTCACTATATAAGGATTCCTATTTATAATTTCCATAATAAATGTCGTTTATATAGACGGGATAAATTAAAGCACGACATTATTTTATGGATTCCCTAGTAAAACAAATTTTCAGAAAATGCCTTTTCAAATTATTAAATAAGTCATCTGGATAACACCGAAATTTAATATTTTATTCCAAAATCTCACTTTTCTTCAATAATGAGGACATTTTATCAAATTATTTTTTTCCCAAAATGTATGCAATAAACAGATATATTTGTCCAGGCATTACCTGTATTTCTTATTCCATGCAGCACGACTTGAAATATCATCTTTAATTTCCCAAGCAAATAAATAAAGTCCTCAGTACCTGCCTTTATAGTGATAATTCCTTATTAGTATTCCAAGGTAGTTAAAGCATATAATCGTAGCATGTGTTGAAATTTCTCACAATCTAATTATTTACAAGAGATGACTGGGCCATCGTTGTTTGCAAGTGCAACGCCATTAAAGTTCAATTGACGACTAAGAAAATAATGCTGCTTGAAGGGCCGTGGTGCATACACGGTATTGATTGATTCCCATTGGAGACGTTTTATAGGATGGGCATGTCAGCCTGCTACATTCGCCATAGTCGATTAAAGTTGACGTTAAGATCCTGCATGGGCTAGCTTACAGTTTAATGGGAGCTGTTGCTGTTTTTTTAGATGCAATGTAGCACCGAGTTGATATATAAGGACATTGCCATTGTGCAATGAAGTTTATAACTTTTGGACTGTGCAGTGCTAAAGGTGTGGGTGTTAAAGTGCCAATATTGCTAATAACTACTAATTGTTTTAGGCAACTAATATATGTATGCAGCACAGGGCAGTGGGGGGTCCAATTGGACAATTCGGTCTAAGCCTACCCTCGTAAAAAAGCAATAGAGAAATTATATGGCTTAAATTTATATTGTTATTTGGCCCATTGGTTTCCATTATTGACTATAGGATCATTGTCTATTTTTTTAACTGTATTAATTTATTGTCCTATGATTCAGCTTATAATGTACATTTCTATGATCCAGTCAATTTAAATCAATAAAAATGCAATAAAATGATAGTAACCAGAAGGACCAATAGAATTTTTCTATTGTTCTCAATGTAATTTTAGACCATGGTACGTACAGTAGAGTATGGTACAGTGTTCAGGGGTGCCCCTGGTAGAGGCAAATTAAAATCTGTTTGGTTGCCAATGGAGCCTGTGTATAAGAGTTTGACGGCCTATAGGGACCTATTTAAGAGTTTGTATAGACAAACTGTCTGTTTGGCAGCCTATTGACCTGCATGTATTTAAGAGTTTGGTACCCTATAACATTTTTTCTGACATACAGTTGTATATACATGTTGGAATAAGGAATGGGTTCAAAAAGCTTGAAACTTTCAAGACGTCCCTTATGCATGTAACCGTCATGATCGTGATCAAGTATTAGATGTCAGCATGCAGAAATATAAGTTGCAGGATCGAATCCCATGAGAATTTTTGTTCACTATGCATAGGACCTTCCAGTGGCGTACCTAGACCGTCTGCCGCTGGGACCTACATTTCCCATTTGACCTGGGGCCATCAGCTTGCAAAGCCCAATTCACAATTTGGTTATTTTGTTCCCAACCATAACAACCAAAAAATGTTATTATATCGTTTTAACGGGTTATTTTCCTGATTGATGTTGATCGATAATTCGTTTATTGGGTTCATATGTGTTGACACATTTTTCGTTAGTATTACCCAAATACGAGAAATTTGTTTACATGGCAAACGCTGAATAATAATATTGGAAAATGCCATTTCAGCAAAAAAAAAATGTACATTGAAGAACTTCATAATGTCACTATCGAGGGGAAACTCTACATTTGCTGCTATGAACGTCTTGCTTAACCTTACACTAAATTATCTGTTCATTAACGACAAAAGTGTTGATCGTCGATGCAGTCATTAGAGGGATTGAGCACGCCTCCTTTAATGCTCCCTTAATGCTAACCACATTGACAGCACTGCATGTTATTCCAATGCGTTCTCGTCAAGGTAAATCAGTTGACGGGGCATTAAGGGAGGCGTGCTCAATCCCTCTATTGAATGGGTCAAAGTCCTTTAAAAATTACACATTGTAAAAGGTAGGAATACAGAGCACTGCTAAAACTGCGTGTAGTGGATGTAACTCAAATTTCGATAGTTTTATATTAGAATATCACGTGTAGATTATATATTTTTCTCCCAAATTTTTAAGTAACATTTCAATGGTTTTCAGGGACACCATTTCCTTTGTAAGCCTTACATTTTTTTAAAGCTCATTAACCTCTGGAGCATGCCCTATACTTGTAATGTTAAAACTTCAAAAGCCATTTTCTCCATAACTTATAAAAATAAATTAATGAAAATAATTGCTTAATATTCAGCACGTTTTGGTGCATCCAGCTGGCTATTTTTTTTTAATGTGTTTCTTCCAGGAATTTTGTAAAAAATGTTTTTAGAAATTTAGATGACTTTGATGGGACACGTGCTGCTCCCTATGATGAAATACTGGATGAAGTACATTTTTTTTAAAAATAGCCAGGTGGACACCAAAACGTGATGAATATTTAGTATTTTTTTTAAAATTAATTTCCTTTTTTTAAGTTATGGGGAAAATGGCTTTTGAAAATTTAACAAGGGTAACTAAAGCCAAAATTAAAGTAAACAAAATTATAAATTAGTCCCTTTGGAACATATTAATTCATATTCGAGACTGTCTGCAAAGTATTGTTAAATTTTTACTTATAGTTTTCAATTTTACTTTTTGTTATATTCTGCTTGCATAGTAAACAAATTAATTTTAACCAAGATACTATATTGATAATTACTTACACTATGCATTTGTCCATCCCGTTTAAGGTAAATAAGGCTGGCAGTTTATAAGAAAGTTTTCTATTGTTCCCCTTACATCAAAATTTATAATTTCACCTATCTTACAATACAGCAGTTGAGAATAATGTCGAATTTAGGAATAATTGGATAATGACGATGTCTTTTCCGTGTACCGAGCACTATATAATATTTAATACAATATGTTCGTATGACAACAATGTACGCAATTGAAAAAAGCTTCAATAAGATGTCTTGTAACCATTGACAACTAGCTCCTAAAGGTCAAGAAAAAAAAAGTGAATAAAGCCTAAATGTATAGTTAGTGCAGAATAGTCATGCCCATCGCCCATTTGCTGGCCACTTAATTTGCTTCACTACTCGCCAATTTATAAATAATTAATAAGAAGACTCGCGTACGTAATTTGCAAAATGACGGATTCAAATGCTTGGTAGTCAATAGACGAGTATCGAAATTTAGTATAAAAATTTGAGTATTGATCCATATGCCCTTTTACTAGCGTTTGTAAAATTAATAACGAGTAGTGGTTTATTTATGTGCGAACAGGTATTTTGTTTAAGGCAGCAATTTAGTTAACGTTTGACATGTCGACATACATCGTAAAGAATTTGCTTAACGAATTGACACATAATTGACGAAGCATTTGCAGTTGCAAGAATTGTTGTATAATCTTGTATTTAATGGGTTTTGTAGCCTTCAATTTATAAGAGTTGGAGACAAGTGCAAAAACCCTTCTAGGAAAAGTTTATGCAATTTTTTTTAAGATCGACAAGTACTAGACTGTTACTTTTTTTGTTGTTAAACCCAGCATTATCGTCCAGTCTGAACAATACGCTAGGCAATTTAATGCAACTAATTTGCGGGTAAAAACTACAGTATGATTTAATTGATTGAAAAACTGTTGGATTCCATAAGTTTGCATTGAATTGACTGAATACTAAAACAGGGTTTTCGCAGACTTGGAAAACTTCATGGAAATTGAAAGCAATTATTACTTTGTTTTCTGTTGTATTACAAAAGTCAAATCTTAATTTTAAAGCACCCACATACCCTCATAAAGACATCCATGGTGCTGGTAATAGAGGGATTGGTAGGCTTCCTATTATCTTAACGAGAACGATAAACACTTACGCATGCGCATCAATAAGTTATGACCCTAAAAGTCGTAATGCCTGTCAATGACGTTGTGTTATCACGTAAAACTAATGAAAGTGTCGTCTCCCTTCAACCACAAACCCATACCCATTAACGTAGTCCCCACGCATGCGCTTTGCCACAAAAAACACCATTGTCGTTAAGAATAAAGTAAACCTGCGCAATCTTTCTATTATCTCTCTTGTAGGGGACCTCCCCACCTCTTTTTGGGGTCCTTAATAGGGCCCAACGTTTTTTCGTCAGTCTTGCATGATCATGACGTCAAAACGTTACGTGTAGACCAGGCTTAAAGACTGTTAAAGTGATCATCAGAGCCTTTCAGATGTCGTCATGATCATGCATGACTGACTACAAAACATTACATGTTAATATAACTAGGCTTAACACACTACTGTGATACATTAACAAAAAATTTTAGACTAGTTATGGAGCACCATGTTTTGACTACCAAATTTTACGCCAAAATGTACTATTTTGATTCATATACAGTAAAACCTGGTAAAATGACTACCTCTGTATGGTGACCACTTTTCATAAATTAGTTTTGGTGCATACATGTACATGTATGTTTTCCTTCATAAAAATTCTCTGTATAGTGACCACCTGTATACAGTAACCGAATTTGGTCATTTTTTTGGGTGGTCACCTTTAGTAGTTTTCAATACTGTATATGAAAAAAATTGCACATTCTCTTGAATTGTTTAAGAGATATGTGAGCTAACTTTGTTCAAACCATGTTTCTGCCTCTCTGCATTCTTTCTAAATGCAAATATTCGTAATCGATAATATTTTTGCTGTCGTGTGCGTGCATAACACCAAATTTAGCAAGTGGCGAACTATCTTTGCTCTAATGAAATTATTGGAAAACGCCTTGAACATCCCGTTAAGTGGATTAAAATAATTAAATTCGTTTATTTTTTTTAGGCATTTTTTAGGTTTGAAAATTAGCCAATGATAACGATCTATGGTGCTAAAGATACTTAATAAACACCAAATAGTCCTTAATACCTCTTGGCAATAACATACCCAATTCGTGTTACTTTTATTACATTTTTCCAACTTAATGCAATTAACCAAATTGTTATATGCTAAAGTTAAACACTTGATTTTTATTTAATATTTATCTAATATAGCAAATTAGCACTGATGATGTATTTACAAATGTATGTCGTCTTTTTTTTGCGTGTATTGTTACTAAATATTATCATTGCAATTATTAATTTATCATTGTGAATCGATTGTTTATACACGAAGAAAGCTTTAAGAATATGCTTAAAGTACATTTTCTTTGAGAAAAACTGCCCTATCGGATACATGAATCGGAATCATGGATCCATACAAGTCATTATTACAATGCATTACACTACCATAATTAAATTAATTATATGTTTTTCTAAAATTCATTGTCACCGAGTTGTCTAATATTTGGACAGGTAGTTGTTAAGGAGAAGCAGCATGCACGTCATCAGGACAATTAGATGCATTATTAATTAGAGCAGGGTCTGGAAAATCCAATTGCATAGGCCGAGGAAAGGGTTAATTTAATAGGGGAACCTTAAACAAATTACCCTTTTACCCTAAATGACGGAAGTGACCTTACCACACCAGAGGTATTGAACCGAATTAAGGCCAATCTGTAGCTCTAATCCATAAGGGAACTTTGTGCCCCTTGTAGTCGGGCAATCACTGTTAGCATCTATGCCTTAAAAGGTTACCGTTTTAAAAAAATAACTTCCTGTGTAAAATAATTTCATATGATTCATAATTTCACTCTAGAAGTTACCATTGCGGAAGTGATCATACGCCACAGAGGTACTGAACCGGAAAAGGTGTACCCCTGTTAGGGGGGCAATCACTGATGGGCTCCATGCTTTGCCAGGTAGCACTCAACATTGGCCAATTTTAGGCTAAATGCATTTTTCAATATTGGCACAATATTGCAATGTTAACATTTTGCCATAATTGCCAATATATTGATTACAATAAATTGACCTTTATTGGAATAGATTCAGGCCCAATATTGGCCCTCTCTTGTTATCAACATGTAACTGAACCAACAATGACAAATAAATTAGGCCAATATAGGCCCGCTATTGAATGCAAAATAAGAGCGCAATATTGGCCCAGTATTGCCTTGTAAGCTTGGACCACTATTAGACCAATTTAGGTTTCATTGACCAATTGTTGCCAATTTATTAATATTGCTCCAATATTCGGCCAAGCGAGATCCAATATTGAGTGCTACTTGGGTTGCAAGGTTGACATATTTTTTTAAGTGACAAGTTAACCAGGACCTTATGGGCTTGTCATGGGTATGTGTCTTGGGTATGGTGCAATCCATACTGGATTAGGTAAAAAGTAATATTCTTAAGAATAAGACAGTTTTAAGACTAAGACATTATCTAAAACCACTTCGAGACTAAGATACTCTTTTTGCTGAGATATACACTATACATTGTTGAAGTTATCATTCCGGAAGGGATCGTACAAGAGTTCAGGAACTATGTGCCCCTTGTAGGGGAGCAATCACCAAAGGGCTCTTTGCCTCGCATGGCCCCCAATTTATCCTTGAATCTAATGATTCTCGTTGGCCAATTTCGGTATTCTTTTTCCACCTACACAAGGCAAATTTCCAATACAAATCGAGAATTTTCGAAAAGGTCAACATTGATGTTTTGCTACCGGATGTGTCTGCACCCTTGAGTGACGTTGTCATCATGGGAAATGGCCCAGAAGTTTGGCCTTTGTGAAGCACCTGCTCAAACTCGTCCTTTGCCATCACTCGAGAGGGAAAAAAAAGCACTCATCGTGCAGAAATATGCCAGACTTCCTCATACGTTGTTCAGTGCCGTCTTGTCACGCTATTTATTAATCGTCCTTATTAAGTTCGCTCTGTATTAATAATGTTGCACCTCCTGCACTACATTGCACGTGACAATACCCATGCATATTTTATGAATTCATGCACGCAGAACTTTTCTGCAAAAACTTTCTTCGAGGATGGAATTCTAGAAATGCCTTTTCGGATATTGATTAATAATGTTGAGAAATGAAATTTTCACCTGCTTGAGTACCCTTGGTGGTACCTTTGATGGCACACCTGAGGACTTTTGGTGGCACACTTCAGGATCCTTAAATTGGTGGCATACAAGAGGGCCCTTGGTGACACACTTCAGGACTCTTGGTTGAACACGTATTCTGGACCCATGGTGGCATTCAAGAAAACCATTGGTAGCATACAAGAGGACCCTTGGTGGCATACTTCAGAACCCTTGGTGGCATATACATGTACCACCAAGAGGGCTCTTGGTGGTACACTTCAGGACCCTTGCAAGGCGGCATACAAGAAACTAGACCATTGGTGGCACACCTCAGGACTCCTGGTGGCACGCCTGAGGGCTATTATTGACACACCTGATGGCATACGATAGGACCCTTTGTGACACACCTGAAGACATGTTGCTATTTGTTAGTGGGTTAGAAGACAGGGGATCCCATCCCCTGCTATATGGGGAGACCTTAAGTGGGTCATTTCTGGGGACCTCTGTGAGCATATGTTAGTACCTTTAAGAAAGGGATGAACCCATGGCGGAACATGAAATTAAACACATAGTAACGTAAGTCTATATCACAATCTTAACTTTACATAGTAAAATCAAAACGATGTGACGGTATACATATACTGTATCGAATAAAAGGCCAGTCTAACTTACTTATTTTAATGGAGACATGATCCATGCTTTGTGATCTTGAGTAATCCATTATTAACTGAATTTTGTTTGTGCTTGTACTTGTAGTTTACTCTGTGCAAAATGCAGTATTCGTCTTCTTGCAGTCTATGCAAAAAAATTGTCTATTTTTTTTGGTCTCCTAAATCCCCGATCTATTATTATTACCTTCCTACGTCTAGTGCTTAAATATACTGCTCAGAACAAACTTCGTGTAGGTATAAACGTAGACTTCGGATTCGAGTAATGCATATTTAATCCAATTGTGACTTTCTGCAATATTATATGAACGAATTTCTCTATTCACGTAATAAGGTAATTTATCATATCGCTAGATATATAGTATGTCAATAGTGTGTGCATGCGCATATAGATCGTTTCGCAAATGCGGTTGAAAGGAAATATACTAATTTTGCCATACAAAGTCTTGTAAACTAGGCTTCGTCCTTAGGCTTTAAATAGACATAAGTAATGCATTAGGCCTACTCTATGAGATTAAAATATGGTTTTCGTCAACTGTACGCCCATGTAAGAAAATGCCTTATACGGACTTTAAAATGTAACATTTCTCATATGCAAGGTGAACACAAAGTTTAAGTCACCAAAATAACTACATGACTGTTTTAGATATGAAAATTGTGTGGTTAAAGAAGATGTCATGGGTGCTCTATTCACTGATGTTATTAATTTAGGCATACATTAGAACCTGTCTAAAATAATCCTGTGTAGAATAATATCCTCTCTAAAATAATAAAATGTGCTGGTCGTGACTTGGGACCCATGTATAAAATAATAAACCTCCATAAAGTTATGTTTAATTATTTTTATTGGTCCCAATGATTTTTTTAAGGGAATATCAGCAATGGAACTGCAAAAATATCAAACATGGAAACAAAAATGGCAGGGAGATAGATGTAGGGGAATTAAACTTTGCTTGTGATACCCAATAACTGCTGACTCGTCTATACATGTTTAAGGATTGAAAAAATTAGGAGGTTTCCTATTTTGCAGCGGTGTAAATAGCCTATAGCGTCGACCAATAGCTGGTAACTCATGAAGGGTTCAAAAAAAGGGAAATTCCCTATTTTCTATTTTGCAGTTGTATACACTGAAGCATGTTTACAGATATACCTGTCTAAAATAATATTTTCCCTGGTCCCAAAAGTAGCATTTTAGACAGGTTCTACTAAACCATCATTTTATTCAAGGTCATCGGTGATCTACAGTAGCTATTGAACTGTAAATCTTGATTCATGCCAGCTTACTTTGGCAGGTGTGGCTAGACTCCAACAGGGTCTCCTTATAGTACATGTTTGAGAACCCCTGTTGGAGTCTATCTGCAATGGCTAAAGTAAGCTCGTGTGAACCAAGCCTTCTTTTCTCTATGACTATACTTTAAAAGAAAAATACTTTTTTGTTACTAAGACCCGGACTATATCGATGAAAATACTGCAGTCAATATCAAGCATTGAATGGGAATACCCCAAAAATGTAATCATCTGAGTGCTTATAGGGTTATCCATTCTGCCCACAACCATTCTAATTTTAGAATCTTGTTTAATTTAATGTGTTTTTTTTTTGTAATACCGTGAAAGGTAAGACAGATATTATATAGTTTTTTTTTTAAATAATTGACATAATGAGAACACAAAATACAATTTTTATTTTAGATGAGTTTTCCCAGAATAACCTCTTGTCGTTAATATATAAATGTAGTCCTATGTTTCAAGATTATACCATGTGCAAACATCGCGTGCCGTTGTGTGTGCGATTTCAGAAATAGTAACACTGGTATCTATTTAGATTGATTGTATAAGTTGAAGAGAAAAAAATGTTTAACATCATGCAGTTTTGTATACGTGTAGTGGAAATTCGGATATCAATAACTAAATTATGGATTGGTCATCCGTCTTCCAATAGAAGTGAAACATCGGTACTTTTTTTAAATAATTGAATACCTTAACTTATAATGATTTAGATTTCAGAAAAATAATACATTATGCAGCTTCAATAAAATGCATCAACATTCATTTTAAAAATATTCCTAAATACATAAACGCTTGTATTCCATCATAGTATGAATAACGTTTCACATTAGGGACTTACAAACGACGTCTTCCGAAAATTGCTTACACTTTTAAAGTCGTAGTAGTTTTCCTTCTCATTTG
>JAQGCC010001531.1:0-23159 GCA_034698905.1 Xestoiulus laeticollis | reverse complement strand
ATGTAGCTCAGTGGTAGAGCGTTCGCTTTGCATGTGAAAGGCCCCGGGTTCAATCCCCGGCATCTCCACAAAATATGATTTTGAGACATGGTCTATTTCCATCAATATAGAGAATTTCATTATGCTTTATGAAGCACTCATTGTGGGGTTGTAGCTCAGTGGTAGAGCGTTCTCTTCGCAAGTGAAAGGACCCGGGTTCAATCCCCGGCATCTACACAAAATATAATTTTGAGACATGGTCTATTTCCATCAATATAGAGAATTTCATTATACTTTATGAGGCACTCATGTTGCCAGAAATGGCTTCTCTTATACTACTGCACAGTGTTAGAGCGTTCGCTTCGCAAGTGAAAGGCCCCGGGTTCAATCCCCAGCATCTCAACAGAATATTTTTTAAGACATAGTATATATAGAGAATTTTGCTATTGTTTCTGAAACATCTATTGTGTCATCTTCTAGAGACTGTGTTTACATTATTCAACAAACTTACGTCTGCTGCATATATATATATTTAAAAGTTTACTTAAAAATCGTTACAAACGAAATTACAATTTGAAAAATCAAACAAGGTTAGAAGTCCAAACCAGTGGGTTTGTTGTTTGTTTAAAATGAACGCATTTGCTGTCTTAATAAGATAAGTGATACTCATCGTGGGTGTTTGGTATTTTGAACTATTTTTTTTGTAAAATGCGGCATCGTCCGATATTAATTTCACAAATTTTAGGGTAAGGACAAATTATTGATATAAATCATGATAAAATTAATCACAATAAATCAAACAAACATAGGACTGGAAGGGAATTAAGTATGAACTTTATGCAGAGCTATAACTTCACTGATAGCATTAAGTGCGTTATACATTAATTTTGCATTATTTGCAGAGAGAGTAAAAATAATGGGATAAATCTCGATGTTGGACAACGATTATAAAAAGTCGATGCCACGAACGGCATCACGTGACTTTAAATGTATGACGTAGTTATGCCCCAAAAAACCAATGCATTATATGCCTAAAGAGGTTAATGCCTCGATTACAAAAGGCCCATTATTCATATTTTCTGATCAACAAAAATACGTTTTCTTATGAAAAGTGAAATTTATACATAGGAATAAAAAAAGTATAAAAAAATTGAATTATTAATATCATCCAGCGGATTTCCGTTGACATTTTAGGGGGAAATATGTCAAACGAAAACAACACATCTCTTCAAACATGTAGTTCAGATTTGTACAGGATGCCTCGGAAGTAGCTCTAATTCAATTACTTGGTAAAATGGGCTTATTATTGGAAAAATTGAGTGTTGACAAAGTGTTCATTTCGGGTATTTAATTTGCACTATATGACTGACATTCTATATTTATAATTTTATAATCGCGTATGGGATGACTTAAACATTTCAAACTTGTAAATTAAAGTGCATATATAGGATTAAGTCACCTCCCTTGTTTTAAAATTAAAATTAATCTTACATTGTAAATCTTGTCTTACAATTTTCGTTCTATGAATGGATATTATCTTGCTTGATTTGCTTGTCTTGAACATCGTTATTTAGCGATTAATATAGGTTTGATAATCCAAAGTCTTTAAATACATGTATGCATGCATGCATCAATAAGCAAGCTACTGTATATTGAGATATAAGTAATGATTATCACACGTTTAATTCGGTGATTTCCATTGTTTTGTAGATTAAAATGAGTTTAATTTTCTGTTACACTAAATCGTGGGTTTAACTTATATCTGTCCTGATCCAGGATTTTGCAGATGCCAACAGGAAACAGATTTTGCACACTACAAATAAATCTACGCCCTAAATATTGCCATAAAATGCATGTACGTAATAATTTTAAAAGATTAGTCGAAATCCTAAAAATACTCTTCGAATTGCACAGAAAACTTGATGTCGCCACATAATAATTGAAAACGTCAATAAAGCAATAAATACCTTATTCTCCATAACAGTTGTCATCGACATAGAGAGGTCAAAGTTCGGCCATTCCATGTAACAATAGATCGTAATACATGTTACAGATTATATGTCAAATCGCGTATTTCCAGTGGTATACAGTAATGTTATTCTATAATACGTGATATAACGTTATAATGCAATAATAAACGTCATCTTTGTTTTAGAAATGTAGGGCTGGGCAAATGTTTCTAAACCTACCTACGAATTATAATCGGTGTATCTAAATAGATAAACCGCTGCGTTTAAACCTATATAAAAGATCATCGTTGTCCTATATCTATTTCAGATTGACAAAGTCACTGTCGAGGTAAGTTCTCATCCTCTGATGAACGATTAGCATTTTTGTTTAACTATATTGTTTGCAGGATAAATATAGTTTGATATGTTAAGCGTTAACTGAACAAAAACAACTTTATCAGGTGGTTTTCCATAAAACAATAGGGTAAAAGCTGTGACAATTTTCATTTTTGTTTGCTGCTGTATATTGTTTTAAACGTTAATTATTTAATCTTATTATTGCATTATGTTATTATTTTTAAGCTTATTTTTTATTGTTAATTTTTATTCTATACTTTATTATTAAATTATTGCTAAAGATGATTCGATAAATGTATTTTTGTTTTCAAAAAGGTCATTTAAAAGTTTCATCAAAAAGTAGTTTTTAACTAATTTTATAATTTAGTTTTTTTAAATTTTAAATAAATGGTTCCTTAGGTTGAATAAGTTGAATAACTTTCATTCAAAAACTTGTTTATGTGTTGTTAATACAACTGTAGTATTAATTGCAGACCAAAAAAATTTTAAATTACGTAATTGCATGCTTAGAGAAACTTTGAAGTTATGGTTTTTATTTGTACAGTGTACTTGTACTGTACAAGTATACATGTAATGTACATGGTATCCCGTCATAATATCCTGGACATAATGTTCATCACAAATTATCCTGACCATATAATGTCCTTACAAGAAATGTTTTGTACACAAAATGTTCTTTGTAAACAATGAAATATTTTATTTATTTAAATGAAAAGCAAAAATGTATTTTAGTAATCAAAATTGTGGGTTGTACACAATATGTCCTTGAACTTTTTTACGTTAGGTTAGGTTAGGTGATTTGAATAAATAAAATATTTCATTGTTTACATAGAACAATTTGTGTACGGGACATTCTGTGTACAGAACATTTCGTGTAAGGACATTATGGTCAGGACATAGTGTGATGGACATTATGACGGACACCCAAATTACATATTGCTATATATATGGACAATACCAGAATATGACTTGTATTTCCATATATGGGAGAAATATAACCAAATCTTAGCTTAAAATTGGTTTAATTTTCATTTAATTTTAATTTGTAATAATTCAATATACATGTATCATCAAATTTAAAATGAAATACAACTATTATTTATGTTTAAGATGTTAATTAGGCATTTTTGAAGGTGCACTGCTCTAGTGTAAGACATCCATGCATTGCGGTGAAAGCCACCTGCAGGGGGCATAATAAAAACATAGTTTCAAAGGAGGCGACGTTGCATCAACCCACTTCCGCCTCACCCGTCGTAAAGGTTGAATTTCAAACATGAAGATGTATTCCCATCATCTTGTACATTCCAAAGACGATGATACGATGGAAACGAATTTCACGGTTCGGATAACTCCAGACAGAAATTAATTTTCATAGTTGGTGAATGTATTGACTTTTATTTATAATTTAATATCTAAACAAGGAATAGAATGATGTACAATTTCCCACAAGATCATATTGTACTTGTCGTACGTACTATCGTCATCCCTATCCGTTTGGACCGTTCCTCGAAGACCCGTGTTATAGTTTAATCAAACATGCTTTTCTATGATACAATTTATTTGCTTTCATGCATGGAACAGTATTTTTTTTTATATAAAATAAAGTTCTATGAAAGTAGATGTATAGTAGGCGAAACGAAATGGATATTCGATAACACGAAATAATACTTTTATCCTCTCTTTTTTTATCGTCGCTTTTTCATATGCATTTAAATGGCAATGCCTAGAAAAGGTTGCCATCTCACCGGGGTATTAATACTATGATCGCGTAGAAGCAGTACAGTATATAGAAGTATTGTTGCATAGCGGTAATAGAAAAAAAATATGCATTAAGTAATACTAGATCGTTTTATATATATATATATATACAATATAAGGGCTAAAAATGGCTCCCACTTTATATTCTCACTTTAGCGTTTTATAAGAGGCTGTTTTTTTCTGGCCGACGTTTTGTACCGTTTAACACAATATGAGAAAATAATGCTTGTATATTTCAAGAATTTACAAAAAAATAATAACTTCATGAAATAGTATTAGCATGTCATGAAAAAAAATTAATATTTATTTTAATATTTCTAATCTATTTTAATTGTTCAATATAAAATTATGCAATATAATGAATAAGAAATATGTATCATCATTGACATCATATTAATTACTTTCTTCACCATCATCACCAACATCATTATCTTCATAATCACCCCTTTCATCATCCTCGCAATCATCATCATCCCTACCCCGAAACTTTTTAACTAATATTATTATCAACATCATCAGCATCATCATCATCATCATCATCATCATCATCATCACCTAAACCAAATTCACCAAAATCATCATTAACATTTTCATCATTATTTCCACCATCATCTTCATAATCACCCTTTCATCATCCTTGCCATCATCATTATCATCCATACCTCCACTATGTTAACTAATATTATTAATATTATTAAAATCATCAACATCATCATTTTCTACATTATCCTCATCATTATCATCCTCATCATCATCCTCATCACTTTCTTTACCATCAAAACCATCATCATCACTACCACCATCATGTCAACTAATATTATTAATATCATTATCTTTATCATTCTCGTTATACTCATCATCATCATCATATCGTAAACCAAATTCACCAAAATCAATGATTTTCATCATCATCATCATCCTAATCATCTTCTTCACCATCAACGCCATTTTAACCATCATCATTTTCATAATAATCATCAACACACTTAACCATAATAACCATCACCATCTTAACCATCAAAACCAACATCATCATCATTAACATCATACCTAACATCATTATTATATTAATCATTTTCACCATCATCATCATCATCGTCATCATCATCACAATCTTAAATATCATTATCATCATCATTTTCACAATTATCATTATCATCATCTTCATCAGTGTTACACCATATTCATCATCATCATCATATTCATCTTCTTCAATATCATTAAATTCGTCATTATCATCATAATTTTTCTTACCGAGTAATAAATTCAGTTACAATTCAAATGAAACAACCATCTTATTCTAAAATGTTACGAAATGTCGAAAACCCCAATTAAAATATATCCAGTTATAAATAACTTAAGATTTGACCTTCTTGAATGATGTCGAGATGTCTGAACAATGGAATGATGCTGAGACATTGGCAAATGCATTCATTGCTAGATACTTTAATTGCAATAATTATTAATTGTAGCATAAACGGAGCAAATATCCCTTATGCAAATAAAGCAAAGCTCTCTATCTAATTGCTCAATCTCGAGTAAATAGATTTGTAGCAAAAGCAAACAGAGCTTTTGTCATAACAGTTGATGTCATAAATAGCAGATAACAAGCACCAATCTCTCCTACTTTGCTATTCACCAATGAGGACATGGGGAAATGTTGTCTAGACTCCATTGAGAATTATTCAAACGAAAAGTAGAAATTATTAAAAAAAATATACATGTAGGCATCAGAAATAAGCAAAATATCAATCTGATTCCCCATTGGTAAAAATGAAAGAAATAATCTACAGCTGAGATAGCTAAGATTAAGATGGCATCTTGTTTACAATTTAACAAAAAAATTATCTACAAAACTAGATGTTTGTTGATCATTAATTAAAAAGCAAATACCACATATGGAAACAAATTTCAGATACACTTTAATTAAAGCTTTATTAGGCCTACATTATTAAACCAAATTTTAAAATACAGCTGAGAATTCACTGCACATTTTAACTGTATTTATAAAAGAAATAAAACTGAATTCAAATTAAATTTGAGGCAAAATTGAACTAACTATTTTAATCAAATTGCAATCAAATGTTAACAATATTTATGCAAAATTTCACCAGGATTACAATTAAATTAAATTTAGACCAAACTTTAAAGCTTCAGCTATTTCTGAAATATATTTAGGTGCAAATTTAAAACATTATTATTATCAACATGATATAAATATGATAATATTTATACAATTTTCCAACTTTTGGTAGATGCAAGTTAAGTTCAGTGTGAATGTTTAGGTGAATGCTTTATGGCTTATTTTTTAAAAATTTACAATTTATATATTTTTATAAAAAAAAAACTTGAAGTAGTAAAGATAACAGCCTAAATTTATACATGTACATGTCGTACTACATTTGAATTCTTGAAAGTGGATTTTAATGTAGTTTACTACATTAAAAGGTACTTATCCGAATGAATAATTCATATTAAATGTAATTTATTATTGATGCAATGCTAGATTTGAATTAAAATATATTAAGACATAATGAGATTTCTGTCCAAGAAATCTCAGACAATCTGATATGCAAATATTTTATTATAACTTATCTTTCTACAACTAATGTGTTTTCCTTATCACGATATCGAGATAAATTTAGCAAATTCTCTACCAGTCGTATTTCACAACATTTTTTAATAAAAAAAATGGCAAGTCTTAACGATAATAAATTAAATATATCCAAGTGAATTTATCTAGCAAAAATCAGTTTTACAAGTTGTAATGACTTTCCAACTGATAACACATTAACTTTTCTGGATTTCCTAGAACCAAGTCTCAACAATTTGTTTGATAAGTGATAAATAAATTCATAGGAATCTAGTTTTAATTAATGTTGAATCAGATTTTCACTAACTTTCCTCCAAATTTTTAAAGAAAATTTAGCTTATTTATTTTCAAATTGCAATTAACTTCATATGATTACAAAAATTTAATGGCATTTAAGCAAATGTTAATTACTTTTAAACACATATTTCATTATGTTTAAGACAATATAATGACTTTTTAGCAAATATTCAACGACCTAAGAAAATATTCAATGATTTAAGCATTCAACTACCTAAGCAAATTATTCAATGACTTAAGCAAATATAATGACTTTTAAACCAATATTTATATCCTTTTAAACACATTTAATGCATTATAAACAAATATTCAATAACATTTTAAGCAAATATTCAATGACATTTAAGCAAATATCAAGTTCCTTTTAAACAAATATTTAATCACTTTTAAACACATTTAATGACTTTTAAAAACATTTAATGCATTTTTAACAAATTATTAATGACCTATAAACAAATATTCAATAGCATTCAAACAAATATGAAGTTCCTTTTAAACAACTATTTAATTATTTTTAAACAAATATTTAATCACATTTAAACACATTTAATGACTTTTAAAAACATTTCATCAATTTTAAACAAATTTGCAAATACTTTAAAGCAAATATTGAATTTAATTTTGCATTTGAAGTAAATTATAATTACATTATATAATGTAATTATATATTTTATATATTATAACATTTAATTATTAATAATCAAAATTTTGAATGAAATTTTACTGAACTTTTCATTAATTTCAACAAGATATGAAATTATATTTAATTATTAGACTAACAATTCAACTATTTGACTACAAAATTTGAAAACAATTCATAGCCAAACTCAACTATTATACTTAAATCTTACATTTTCAAAAAATTTAACAAAAATTTTAAATATACTGTTTAAAGCGTCATTAATGTCAAATAATTGTAATTTAAATAGATTAGGACTTGGAAAATGTTTTAAATATCAAAGTCTACATTATACACAATGCACGTGGGCCAGACTGCAAGTGTAATGTATTAATATGATCGATATATTGTAAATTTGCGAATGAGATTATGATAAAACCCTTAAGTTGTTCATAATTGTCCTTAAGTGTCTTTATCTTTAGTAGGTATGTGTTATTAAGTAAACGTCCTTTCATAAGCTGACCACTATTTCCTAAACCACAAACTCAAATAAATCCAAATCTGCTTCTTCATCCGTCTTTATCTCTATTGATTAATCGACTCACTTCTTTATAGAAAAAAAACACACTAAAGAGACACTTTTACTACATTTTTACTTGGAAAAATAGCAATTTTTTATGGATAATTACAAAAATATAGTGTTGATTTGTTCATATTTTTGAATAAATTGCAGCACAAAATGAAAAGTTTAGATGACTGCATCAATTTTAAATTGAAAATTTATCTTGGTCAATATCTTGCAAAATAGGAATTGATAACGTGAAATTAAAATATGTATAGCAAATTTGACAGATATTAAACTCGTAATTCTTCATGTTCATTAAAATATATAATTTATTTTTATATCAATTAAGTTAACATTTAGTTTTTAAAATAATATAGAATAGTTATAAGAGATTTATAGATTCTATAGAGATACATGTATATAGACTTTAACAAATATAACTTTTAACAAATATAAAAGGCATGCATATTAGGATAAGTATAATTTGTATATAATTTGCGACCTTAAAATTGGATTTATATATAATCTAATTTTAAGGTCACAAATTATATACTTATTTTTTATATAATTTGTGACCTCAAAATTGCATTTATATAATCCAATTTTAAGGTCACAAATTATATGCTTATTTTTTATATAATTTGTAATCTTAAAATTGGAATTATATAATCCAATTTTAAGGTCACAAATTATATGCTTATTTTTTATAATTTGTAACCTTAAAAATTGGAATTATATAATTCAATTTTAATGTAATTATAAGGTCACTGAAAAATTATATACTTATCCATGCCTTTGATATTTGCAAAAATATATTATTTACCCAAAAAAAATATTCAACCAATTAAAATACGAGAATTATTTGTAGCCATAAAAATGTATTAATAATTTATATAAAAATGTGTCAAAATAATATTGTTCCATCCTCTTTAAACCATCTAGTTTTCAGTAGAAGTTTCATTTAAGGTGAGACGAATCCGATCAATAAAACACGGTTTTATAGCGATGGGAAATAAAAAAAAAGCAGCAAGATTTGTTGAAAATGTTGAAAAGCAAGCCACAAGTAGCAACGAATAGGAATTAGGAAAACAAATAAAATATATTGTGAAAACAAGCTGGATCAGAGTTTTCATCGACCCCCTGCTGACTTCAATTAATCTAAATTCACGATTAAACAGCTTGCCTCCTTCTTCTATTTTAAAAATATTGAAATTGAGAAAAAGGAGATTTCATATATGACCAGAAATTCAGATATATAAAATATAAAAATGATGACTGGTGTGCATTTCTAGTAAAAATGAATTATTCAAAATGACATGCTTCGTTCAATATGTTTTATTCAAAAATGAATCGGACCAGGTGGATTTATAAAAATTTTTAGACTGACTTTATATCAAAAACTCAACTGGTCAACCACATGGGAGTTTTTGGAGAAAAACACATTCAAATCTACATATGAATGAAAACAACCATTTGAATTTAAAATGAATTTTTATAGAAAATTCAATAGGTTTTAATTTTAGTCCTAATTTTTTGTCTTAAAATTTCAAATTTATCTCTAGATAGTTTTCCTAAATCTTTTATATATGGTCCGTATACGAAAAGAGAGGCTGTATTAACCTCTCGATATTACGAACAGAATAACTGGTCCAGACCAAAATACCTATATGTCTCACTCTCAAGAATTAGCCTCTCGATATAACGAACAGATTAGCTGATCCTCACCAAAATGCCAATAAGTTTTACTTCTCAAGTATCTCGATATAACGAACCGCTCTCTCGATTTAACGAACCGCTCGATATAACGAACAGAATGGCTATTTCCGACCAAAATACCTATAAGTCTTACTTCTATAGTATTAGCCTCTCGATATAACGAACAGATTGGCTGATCCTCACCAAAATGCCAATAAGTTTTACTTCTCAAGTATTAGCCTATCGTTATAAGGAACAGAATGGCTGGTCCAGACTAAAATACCTATGTCTTACTCTCAAGAATTAGCCTCTCGATATAACGAACAGATTGGCTGATCCTCACCAAAATGCCAATAAGTTTTACTTCTCAAGTATTAGCCTCTCGATATAACGAACGTACAGAATGGCTATTTCCGACCAAAATACCTAGAAGTCTTACTTCTCTAGTGTTAGCCTCTCGATATAACGAACAGAATGTCTATTTCCGACCAAAATGCCTAAACGTCTTATGTCCCCAGGTGAAAAATCCATAGTATGGAGATTTGGTTTCTTATTTATTAATATCCATATGTTCATAAGTGGATTTTTTATGGATATCCATATATATCCATAAGTGAATTTCTTTTATTTAAAATCTGTAATTTAATTAACATAAATGTTTATGGATACAAACTGCATAATTACCTCGCTCCATTTGTGCAGGGCAAAGTTTATGGATACCCATAATTATTGGATATCCAAGCATTGATATCCATGTCAATGGACAAAATCACTATGGATATCCATGGCAATGGATATAGTTATAATGGATATCCATGACAATGACTTCAATTTATGTGGATATCATAATAATGAATCAAAGTAAAATGGACATCCATAAGTATCCATACATGCATGTACGGATTTTTCCTCTGGGGATATGTATTATTGTCAATTTTCTTGACTTAGTTTTAGGACTAAATGCAGCACTTGAATTTAGGATGCTTATCGAAATTTTAAATTTTCTTGACTTAGTTTTAGGACTAAATGCAGCACTTGAATTTAGGATGCTTATCGAAATTTTACAAAATTGGGATAATGAATTTCCACAATATTTGAATGTAACAATAACTATAAAATTCGTTTCAGATAAATTGTACTTTATATAGTTTTTGTAATAATGTCATTATTATAATTTAAAATATGGGTTTAAATTCCCCGAGATCATTTGCAACCAAAAGTCATCTGATATTATAATCCTCTTAGGGTTAACTCTATTTCCAGGAATATTTTATTTGTGCAAAATGTTTGAAAAGAAATTGAGAAATGGATAAAAATCAACTTTTTTTTTCAATGAATTTCTATGAATTATAATAATATAGACTTCGTGAGAAAATTTCAAATAGAGATTTAAGATTTCAGTTGAATACAGTGATCGAAATCACGTTTTATACACAAAAAATGTCGTTTATAAATGTAGTAAAACCTCTTTATGTTGGGCTTATAAATAACTCTGTTGACGAAAGTAGAAGTCTAAATCCCAAAAAATTATTGAAAAATATTTTGATATTTCAGCTAATTTTTTTCCTATAAAGATAAAAGTTTCACTTTAATGTAATTGAATTATATTTCTTTACAATATTTATTTATATCAAATTGTATTCAGCAAAAAAAAAATAGCTCAATCCTAGAATTCTTTTTCAATTCATAAATAAATCTTTAATATTTTGTCTTTATAAGATGCAAGAAAAAGTACATATTATAAATAATATCTTTCTTCAGATATAAACTCAACATTGTAAGATATAAAGGAAAGTTTTCAAAAGCCATCTGCTTCAATACAAATTTTGAAAAAGATGACTTCCCCTAGCATTTTTTGTAAGACATGGATGATTGACCAAGACAGTATTTGAAGACATTGATGATTGACCAAGACAGTATTTGAAATAATTGATGACTGACCGATACTGTATTGGAAGACATGTAGCCTATTACTGATGAAGACAGTATTGGAAGTAATTGATGACTGATCAAGACAGTATTGGAAGACATTGATGACTGATCAAGACAGTATTGGAAGACATTGATGACTGATCAAGACAGTATTGGAAGACATTGATGACTGACAAAGACAGTAATGGAAGTCTTGGATGACTGATCAATACATTATTTTGTCATGGATAGCTGACCAAGACAGTATTTGAAGTCATTGATGATTGACCAAGACAGTATTTGAAGTCATTGATGACTGACTGATTCTGTATTGGAAGACATGTAGCCTATTACTGATGAAGACAGTATTGGAAGTCATTGATGACTGATCAAGACAGTATTGGAAGACATTGATGACTGAACAAGCAGTAATAAAGTCTTAGATGACTTACCAAGACAGTATTGGAAGACATGGATGGCTGACCAAGCAGTAATAAAGTCTTGGATGACTGACCAAGACAGTATTGGAAGACATGGATGGCTGACCAAGAGGTATTTGAAGTCATTGATGACTGACAAAGATAGTATTGGAAATCATTGATGACTGACCAAGACAGTATTGGAAGACATGGTTGACTAATCAAGATGGTATATTTGGAAGATACGGATGACTGACCAAGATAGTATTGGAAGTCATTGATGACTGACCAAAACAGTATTGGAAGACATGGTTGACTGATCAAGATGGTATTGGAAGATAGGGATGACTGACCAAGACAGTATTTGAAGTCATTGTTGACTGACCAAGACAGTATTTGAAGTCATTGTTGACTGACTAAGACAGTATTGGAAGACATTGACGACTGATGAAGACAGTATTGGAAGACATGGATGAAGACAATTAAAAATAAGTATTCTAAAATAAATATTCCAGACAATGCATGTCTGTGGACAACACTGTCGCCTGCTAAGTCATGCAAGTGTCCAGCATCAACTCTATAGTGCTAAGTCCAGTAAGTTTCAATATATTTGAAGTGACCTTTTAAGAGTGGGTGTAAAAGGTGAAATAAATGTGATAAGATGAAGGGTCTTTAGCCCAAGAAAAGCCCAAGAAAAGCCCAAGAAAAGGGGCTTGACTTCAATGACTGCAATGGATAGTGCAGACTGCATGGACAAATTCAAATGCCTATTGAACTTTTTTTTCAAATCTTTGCTTTTTCACCACTTTTCTAAAGGAAAAAAAAAAGTATCACGTGATATTGTTGTATTCCGATGCAACCAAGCAGTAAGTCGATGGCAAAAGTTTTTTTTTTTTTTTTTGTAAGAATTGTTGAATTGTTGAAATTGTTGAATTGTTGGCATATCTTAGCTATTGAACATGATTAGAAAAAGGCCTTATTTTCCTCGTCCAAATCTCCTGAAATTTATTCTTCAGCAAATAACAATCCAATTCACTCCTATTTTTACTATACATTCAGTATAAATAAAAATGATTGAGAATCTCGTCTGAATTCACTTCCTTTTCGTATTCCTGTACATCAATTGATATTCTAATCTCGTTTTACACATTTTACTCACTCTACCAAAAGTACAAAAGTACAAAAGAAACGAAATTTTTTTATATCTTGGACAAAAATAGAATTTTTTTTTTGTACATGGGTGTGATGAAAATTTTAAGCAAATTTTTGATGTTAATTTGGAGCAATTGCAACATTTTTACATTTTTACCATTTTTTTGGATTAACAATTATAATTTCATATTTTAATTCATATCATATAATCAGAAAGTTATATCTGTATTTTTAAATCATGAATTTATAATCTTAATTCAAAATGTTTTTTAAATTGCATATTTGCAAATAAATGCAAAAACATTTTATATTGTTAATTTCAAAGTTATCAACTCTTATAATTTGAATTTCATATTTTATTAAAAATCTATTAAATCGGATGAATTTATGCTCGTGACGATCGATTTTAAATACTTTATATAAAAAACTACAAATATTTATATCAAAATTCACAAAATACGACAAATAATCCAAATATAATTTCAAGCTGAAAAGCATTTTTTTTTGTTTCTTGATTTTAAATATTTAATATAAAATGCATATTTAATTTATTCTTACTATATCCCTAGTCAAAATAAAAGTATACCAAGTGTACTTTTTTTTAAAAAATTTAGTATACTTTATAGTATAAGTTCGTATACTTCAAAGTATACTTTAGTAATGTATACTAAGAAAAGTATAGTTGATTTTCAGTTAGTATACTAATTGCACTTTTTTTGAATAAATTAGTATACTTTTTAGTGTGATTTCGTATACTTAAAGTACACTTTATTATATTTCTAAGTATACTTTACAGTAAAGCGCACTTAATTTTCAGATAGTATACTAAATGCACTTTTTTTGAACAACTTAGTATACTTTAAAGTATAATATTTTGTATACTTAAAAGTATACTTTAAAGTAAAGTATACCACGAAAAATATACTTGATTTTAAGTACACGTTACAGTAAAGTATACAAGGAAAAGTATACATGCACAATTGTACTTGATTTTCAGTTAGTATACTAAGTGCACTTTTTTGGACAACTTAGTATACTTTCGTATACTTTTAAGTACATTTTACAATAATGTATACTAGGAAAAGTATACTTGATTTTCATTTAGTATACTAATTGCATTTTTTTGGACAACATAGTATACTTTATAGTATAATTTCGTATACTACTAAGTACACTTTACAGTAATGCATATTAGGAAAGTATACTTGATTTAAAGATAGTATACTAAGTGCACTTTTTTTGAACAACTTAGTATACTTAGTATTCAGAAAATTATACTATTTACACTTAAGATTTTGATAAAGGTAGTTTATATTTATTATTATAAACTTTTTCATTCTATTGTAACAAAATTTATTTTTAAATTATATTAACGAAATAACCATTTTAATCCAGAATGCATCAATAACAATTACTTCAAATTTATTATTAGTTAAAGCCAATTTCTAATCATGTTATATTATTTGAAATGAAAGTTTTCAAATGAAAAATGCATTTGATTTTCAAAATTCACAATTAAATTTCAATATTAAATTCATTATTAAAATTCAATATTTTTTAATATTTTCGTCTGAAAATGTCTTATTGAAATTTATACTGTTTACATGACATTAAATTGAAAATCCCTCAGAGGCATCAACTCTTTGAAATGTGCTTTTTCTAGATAAGGTTTTAAAAGATTAATCTTTTATTTTCACTTAATTTCGTTTCTCTCATTTGTATTTGAAAATGTTTCTCTTGAAAATCCATCCTGAACATAAAAAACTCCTGTTTTGATCCATCCAATTATTTGTCTGTCTCTTTTTGTTTTGTTTTGAATTAAAGCGAGATTGAAAGAAGGATATAACATTCGTTAATGGTGTTTTTTATTTTTTTTTATTTCAGGGTGCAAATTAGATTTAACTCGATTTCGTTTAAAATCAATGTCACAGCTTTAGATGATCACGTGTTCAGGGTTTCTGAAACTAACTTAACTAGGCCGAGACGACGTGTAATGAAAGCATTTACATTAATCGATCAAATTAAAATGAAATTCAGAAGCTGATGCAGGTGAAAAAACAAAAGTCTCAATGCAATTCAAAGCTTTTTATACGATTAAATTATGTAATAATTAAATGTCCTAGATGGTAGTTGTTTCAAAACGTTTGCAATTGTATTGATTTGAATTCGATGCCGTTTATTTAAAGATTGGTTTCAAGAAAGGTCATATTCAGCAAAATATAATTGCAGATTTTAAAATAGCAATAATACAAATGGGAAAAGTTTACAATTTAAAATATAAAAATTGACAATTTTACTTTGTACAAAAATACATAATAAAATCTCATAATAATTTAAAAGTGATCCAAAATCATACATGTCTTCCACCAGACTTAAAGTACTGTTTTTGGAAGTCATCAATGTCTTCAAAAATATTCAACGGTAAGTTATCCATGTTCTGCAATGGAAGTAAGTTATCATTGCTTTAAAATACTGTCATCACTGCCTTCCAAAACTACATTGGTAAGTCCATCAATATCTTCCAAAACTGCATTGGTAAGTCATCCTAAGTCAACGTCTTCCAAAACTATATTGGTAAGTTATGGATATCTTCCAATACTGCAATGGCAGTAAGTTATCATTGTTTTAAAATCACTGTCATCAATGTCTTCCACAATTTCACTGCTAAGTCCATCAATATCTTCCAAAACTACATTGGTAAGTCATCCTAAGTCAACGACTTCCAAAACTGTATTGGTAAGTCATAGATCTCTTCCAATACTGCAATAGTAATGTCTTCCAGCACTCTCTCCCAAAATATACATTGGTAAGACATTTATGACTTCCATTACTGCATTGCTTATTCATCCATATTTTACACAACTGCAATGATTGTAAATTATCCAAATACAGTTATTCCAAATACATGTAAGACCCTAAATGTTTTTTCCATCAGAGAAAACCATCATAAATCTATAAATGATAACCGAACAAGATTATTTAATGCTGAAATTTGTTTCAGTCATACCTAAAGTTGACAAGTATAAACTACCCAAGTAGCAAGGGGAAACAAAAATGACGTCATTTTTTTTAAAAAAAGCGTGTGACGTCGAAAATGATCTTAAAATGACGTCATTTGTATGACCAAAAAATGACCAAAAAAAGACCAAATAATGACCCAAAAATGACGTCCTTTTTTGACCAAATAATGACCAACTTGAAATGACTAAAAACGACCAAATAATGACGTCCTTTTTATCACCAAAAATGACGTCATTTGTATGACCAAAAAAAAAACCAACTAAAATTACCACAACATAATCATTACATAACTAGCCTAAGAATAAGTAATAATTAAACCAAAACATCCAAATAATGACGTCCTTTTTATCACCAAAAATGACGTCATTTGTATGACCAAAAAAAAAGACCAACTAAAATTACCACAACATAATCATTACATAACTAGCCTAAGAATAAATAATAATTTACATCATTAATAGTCATATTATGGTCAACACTGTTATATTTTTAATCTTAATTGATTACATGATTTAATATAATGTAAATTAATTGCATCCACAATTAATGATCAGCAAAATTAATTAAATAAACACCCCGGGTCGAAAAAAATAGATATGGCCATATATGACATGTCATTTATGTCCAATTTTCCAATCCATGACTATTGAGACCAATATATCCCACAAGTCAAATTCATAAAGAGTAATGAAAGTCATCACAAAAATCACAGATCAATTATTTCCAATAAAGTCATTTGACATTGTGTCCATGGATGACCTCCACGTGTCATTTACTTCGTCCTTGACCTCCTTCTGTTCCGATGGGCATTGAGTTCACTGTTTTCAGACTCCAAAATGGCGACTGGCAGTCATTTTAGGCCCTAGGAGATTCTCCAGACTCACAGAGCCCTAGATATATATATATATATATATATATCTCTTGCCATTTCAAATTAACATCACGTTGACTCATGTTAAGTCAATTGAGGACAAAAAAAGGATTTCTTGTCAGAAATTCAGAGGCGTGAGAAGGGAAAATAAAAGAAAGGACACATAAAAATACATATTGATGGGGGTTCGTGTTATTTGCTGATTTTGCACTGATATAGGTCTCAAATCCGCTGCATAACTGGACTGGAAATGTGGCTGGAAGTAAATGTAGCAGTATATGATAAAAGTGGGGTCCTTATACTACTATTTCTTCTTCTTTTTTCTTACATGTACATATGTAGGTAAAATGGCGTCGATCGATATGGCTAGATTTATACACACAAAAAAAAAAACAGGATTTCTTATTTGCAATGCTCTCTGACTTGTCATTGACAATCTTACTGAGAACTCGCATATTTTTTATTTTCTTACCGGAAAAGGCTTTAGAAATGAAAAGTGCTAGAATGGAGACGAAACTTCTGATGCTTTTATCCGTTACGCAACAAGGAGCGCCCTCCTGCGGCGGCATGACGCAAAAGTGGGGATAAGTGCTCGCGTGGGATTTTATTGGCTTTTATGCCACTGTGGATTCACACCAAGTTGGTGGATTAAGTTGAATACATATTAAAAGAAAATGTAAGTACGGTAGACTTCGCTTAACGGGATCGCTGATAACGGTATTGCCCGTTTATTGTTATCGGCTGCGTTCGACGATATTTGAGTACATTTGAGTAACGAGTAAAAGAATACACTTGTACTGAGTATAAAAAGTAATTGATTACAATTGTACTAAAAAAAGGGGATTAAAAAGTAACAGATTACAAATTTACACCCTAGCGTTTAAGCAAAAATTAATTACATCTATTAAAATTAATTGCAATAGGGGAACTCAGATAGCTGAGCACTCCTGGACACTTGAGCACTTTGAAAATTGAGCACTTGTGCCATGCATGCACAATACCACTTGTTCCAACAATTTCCGTGCACAAATGAGCAAATCTCAGGTTTGCTCAGTTGCGCACGAACATTTTTCAAACGAGTGATATTGAGAATGCACGGCATAAGTGCTCAATTCTCAATGTGCTCAAGTGTCCGGGAGTACTCAGCTATCTGTTCCTCAATTGAGTTCCCCAATTGATTACACATGCATTTGAGTAATTTATATTAGGGATATTCACAAAAGATATCTGGGGACTTTGACAAAATTTAAAACAACTTTTACTCAAACATTTTTAGTACTTTTTTGAGTAAAAAAATAATCGATTACTTTGTCCCAGAGAAAGTTTTGACAAGGTCAAGTCAAATTTCCTGGGGTAACCCTGAAATGCAGCATTCCGATTGGGCAATTGGTCATTCCCGCCATCGGGGAAACCAATGGAAACGCTGCATTTCAATTCATATCAACTCAGTACCCTACAGTCAGCAAATCCATCAGATCATACAGTCACATCAACAAGATGGCGTTGAGAGTGCTCAGAGGACCCAAACAAAACGATGTGCCACTCTACACTTTAGACGGTCGAACGTTGAACTTCCTCCCACATCCACAAGATGGCATTGCGAGTGTGCCGGTGACCCAAACAAAATGATGTGTCACTCTACGCTTAGACTCCCTCACCCGCGAGTTAGCGTTGCGAGCGTGCCAGTTACCCAAGCAAATCGATGTGCCACTCTACACTTTAGACGGTCACAAGTTAAACTTCCTACTACATCCACAAGATGGCATTGCGAGTGTGCCGGGGACCCAAACAAAACGATGTGTCACTCTACGCTTAGACTTCTCCAGCCGCGAGGTGGCATTGCTACGCTTAGACACCAACTTATAAAATGCCAACATACTGGTTCACCCCTTATACTGTGGTATATTTACACTATATCAAGTGCAACCCCTCGTTGAACTTGTAAAGAAGAAAGGATTCTTTTGATACCAACTTCCTGTTTACACAGATAAAATTGATTAAAGTATCTGATATCATTTGAAGGTAAAATAAGACAGTGAATAAAATGATACTAAGTTTCATTACTATTCTAACAAAGATGTCCATCTTGGGATGTCAGGAGAAAGCGCAGTAATCCCAAGATGTCAATATCATTTATCCCAGGCATCTTTTTTTTCCCTTCGGTCCATTAATCGCATAAAATGATGCAGGTAGCAGTTACAAGATCCAATCCTGGATGTTTTATTGGGCATCGTATCAGAGACATGTTCTCACTAAACAAATAGGCCATCGAACAAACAAGAGTCATTTCCTTTTTAATATTTGCTCGTTTTCTCTTGTTTAGATCCCTTAGGGTACATTGGTCAATTTGGCCAATGAAGTCCAACTAGGCAGTAATACAATTACTGTCATTTTATGCAGGAATTTTACCTCTAGATCGCAAAACCAGGAATTGCTCCATCAATAAAATCTCATCCTCATATTGAGGTTTTAAACATATTGACAAAAGTAAAAGATGACCATTCGCATCGATGAACCGTTACCATGGTGTCCGTGTGCACCAATTCAAAAAGTATACTGAAAATATTCCATGTATTATATGTGAAGATCATGATCCCTATATAGGATAAACAACCCTTGAAGAGTCCTCACCCAAAGGTCCATCAAAAGCATTTCAACACTACACACTTCATCCAGGGAGTTTAGATCTTCTTTTCATTTTACAAATAAAAGTTTGTATTCATTTTGTATTCATGTAATCTCTTTTTCAATAACTCAAGGATTTCTAATACCAAAGTGCATTCATGTTCAGAAGTTAACATCTCCATGTATGTTCAACTACATGTTAACATCCATATGCATGTCCAAATACATGTAAACATTTCCATGTATATTCAATTATATATTAACATACTCATGCATTTCCAATGACATGTTAATGTCTACAGTTATATCTAATTACATGATAACATCTCCATGCATGTCCAATTGCATGGTAACATCTCCAAGTATGTTCAATTACATGATAACATCTCCAGATATGTTCAATTTAATGTTAACATCACCATGTATGTCCAATTACATGATAACATCTCCAAGTATGTTCAATTACATGTTAACATCCCCATGTATGTCCAATTACATGATAACATCTCCAAGTATGTTCAATTACATGATAACATCTCCAGATATGTTCAATTAAATGTTAACATCCCCATGCATGTCCAATTACATGATAACATCTCCAAGTATGTTCAATTACATGTTAACATCTACATTTATGTTCAATTACATGTTAACATCATCATGCATGATCAATTACACGTTAACATCTACATTCATGTTCAATTACATGTTAACATCCCCATGTATTTTCAATTACATGTTAACATCTCATTGTTTGCTCAATTAGAATGTAAAATCTCCATGTATGTTAAACTACATGTTAACATCTCCATGTATGCCCAATTACATGGTAACTTCTCTATGTATGTTCAATTACACGTTAACATCTACACGAATGTTCACTTACATGTTAACATCCCCATGTATGTCCAATTACATGATAACATCTCCAAGTATGTTCAATTACATGATAACATCTCCTGGTATGTTCAATTAAATGTTAACATCCCCATGCATGTCCAATTACATGATAACATCTCCAAGTATGTTCAATTACATGTTAACATCTACATTTATGTTCAATTACATGTTAACATCATCATGCATGATCAATTACACGTTAACATCTACATTCATGTTCAATTACATGTTAACATCCCCATGTATTTTCAATTACATGTTAACATCTCATTGTTTGCTCAATTAGAATGTAAAATCTCCATGTATGTTAAACTACATGTTAACATCTCCATGTATGCCCAATTACATGGTAACTTCTCTATGTATGTTCAATTACACGTTAACATCTACACGAATGTTCACTTACATGTTAACATCCCCATGTATCTTCAATTACATGTTAACATCTTCATGCATACCCAATTACATGTTAACATCTCCATGCAGGTCCAATTACATGTTACATATGATTTGTCTTCAATTACATGTACTATTATTTGTTTAATAATATGTTAACATATTTTTAAACACATGCATTTTCTGATATTAGTAAAGTTCCATGTTTTATTACACGTTAAATCTTTCTTCGATTAAATCCATACATGTACATGCATGTTCAATTTGCATGTTAAGAATTTGGTTGAATTACATGTTAATGTTATAATCTTTGTTCAATGCCATGAATAACATGTTCAGATTACAACAAAATTAAGATCTTTGATCACTTGCATTTACTGATTTTTCTACAGTTCATGTACTGATATTTTATTAATTATCTGTAAACATGTTTATTGAATTTCATGCAAGTCTTAAAATTCGTTCAATTACATGTTCACATGGTTGATGAATAACACTTTGCCTCATTTAAATTCTATGTTAAGACCCATTTTCATTTTCAGATCTTAATTCGATTACATTTACATTAAGTAATGAAAAAAACAATTATGAATATTAATTTTTTTTAAAAAATAGCAAAGAGAGAAATGTTAGCAAATGTATTTCACAAACAAACAAATTACGTTATTGCAGCTTTAATTCATTTGACTGCAGGCAAATAAGAAGATTAAAATTAAGGATAATTAAATCAATATCCTACGTGATGAAATTTTCACCTTATCATTTGCAAGCAAATCCAACTGTTTTATTTGCAATTAATTAGATTATTGTTTTAAAAATCTATAATAAACTTTAGGTTTAAAACATTATTTTTTTATTTGAAGATATATTTGATATATTTTAAACATGATTTCTGTAGGACACAATAAAAAAAGCGTCCATCACCACTAACAATACGACACAATGACCTTTAGGACAAGAGATAACTTCCCTTATGAGATTTTCAAGAATTTCAAAAGGGCTTCTCAGATTGGTAAAAAGACATTTTTATTATTTTCTTATATATCTCGTGTCAAAAAATCTAAGAATGGCATGTTATAAAAAAAAAAGACTCCCTCATTGCTACCATCTCACGTAATTCTCGTTGACAAGATAGGATAGTCACGTGTTCAACTGGACATATCGTATTGACCCACACCACCCTTGAGACCACGTGACTGGCATTGAGAAATACGAAATAAAAAAGACAGGGAAAAATGGGAGAATTGCAAATTGGCAAAATCACATACAAAAATGGTTCACGTTTTCGTCAAATTCACGAAATGGAGGTAATATGTCAAATTGATGCAATTTTATAAAGATACAATAATGATCCAGATTCCCTTCTATTCAGGAAATCCAATTCTTGTCACATATATTTTAGAGGAAATATATTCTAAGACGAGACGTCATTTGAAATACTAATGAAAAATATCATCTTTAAACTATTTTTTATGCTTTTAAGTCATGTGTTAAACTTTTCCATGTTTTATCATTTTTATAACCATGTTTAAACATTTTTTATCATTATTACCACATTTTTAGAACATTTTCAACCATATTTTATCATTTTTCAAACTATGCCTCATCATATTTTATTATTAATTCACCATTATTCCACCCATTTTATATCAAATTATTTAGACCATTTCCAACCATATTTTACCATTTTTCACCACATTTTTTAGAACATTTCAAACCATATTTTATTATTTTTCCAACAATGCTTTATCATTTTTATCATTATTTCACCCATTTTAAACCCATTAAACCCATTTTATACCACATTTTTTAGACCATTTTCAACCATATTTAACCATTTCTACAACCATTTTCCACCACATTTTTATAACATTTCCAACCATATTTTATTATTTTTCCAAACATGCTTTATATTTTTTTATCATTATTTAACCATTATTCCACCCATTTTATAACACGATTTTTAGATCATTTCCAACCATATTTTACCATTTTTCCGCCGATTTTTTACCACATTTTTTATTAATATTTCAACCATATTTTATCATTTTT
>JAQGCC010001530.1:0-23160 GCA_034698905.1 Xestoiulus laeticollis | reverse complement strand
TTTCCTGCCAGTACTTGCTGGCTATACATTAAAAGGTTTTACGCGAAAAACTACGTTTTTTTTATACTGTATTATTATAATATTCAACTAATTATGCAGTTGACTAAAACAGTATGGTGCTATTACCCCGGTGAGGAATATTAAATAAAGAATCGACAAAATTGCTGCATTATTTGTAACACTTTAATTCAAAACCAATATGAAAAGCATGCAGAGTTGTAATATTCTTTATAACTTGCGAAACGACAGCTCTTGTGATTAATGATGTCATTTTTTTTAATACAACAGTCATGTTAGTGCAGTGCATGCTGTAAAACACAAATTTTTTTAGGTGTTTTAAAATAAATTATTTAACGATTTATATGCTATAGTCATTGAAGCAGCAAGCAGTGATTTAAATGAAATGCTTACTTTAATTAAGCATCTAAGTTGTGTGGGAAGTGCTATGCTTGCTATATACCCCTTATTTCACCACTCCTTCACCTTTGCATATAGAAAAAAATGAGAAATAGATTCTGATTTTTACCCAGTTTCCTTGTCAAGAACCATATATATGTGTAGTTGCTTTCAGATTTTTTTCCATCATCCCTTCATCCTACACTAATATCCCTACTAGAATGTATATCATGCATGGTGCCATTTTTAACAATTATCCATACATAAGTTAGTTTTCAGGCGGTAGCAATAATACAGTATATATACATGTATATATATATATATATATATATATACATTACTGCAAAAATTGCAATCCTTTGAAATTAATGTCGCGTATAAAAACTTAACTGCCAAAGACTCGCCATATAGAGTAATCCTAACCATACAGCATTGCGGATGAAATCAGCGCTTTAGGAAGTGTTGATGCAATGGATGCTTGGTTAGAGGATTTCCGGATGGTTGGAATATGCTGGCGCCATTTACACAACGCTTCGTTAAAGTCTGGTCCGGAAACCGTCGGAATAAAAGATTGTATCATTGGTAGCGCGAACCTCTGGGTTCATCAGCTCGTGGTCACTGGCCATCGATTCGTCGTCCCTGTTGGTGTACTTCCGGGACACCCAAATGCATAAGATGCAAGTTACCAATATGCACAGTTGCAAGATGGTGGCAGAAGCGATGATAAGGGTCAACACCGTTTTTGTTACGCAAAGAATGGCATCGTCCTCCCTGATGACTGAAAACAGAACAGTTGCACAATTTTATACCTCTGAGATTCTACGCTCTTTCATAAGACGATTTTAAACACTCATACCGGCAATAAACGAACCTTTGCTATTGGCAGTGCTTGATGGAGAAGGATAGGGCAGGTGTGTGACGGTAGCCCCATCCACTATGATTTCCCTCTGGAGTGGCAGAAAGGGGTCTGTAAGGGACGGCGTGGTTGATGACATGTTCCATTCCCAACTATTCCGTTTCTGCAAGTGCTTGCCATGTTTTGTGTAATCACACCTTATCTAAAATAATCAAGAAAAGTATGCTGTTATAGGATCAAAATGTGGAGTGAAATCTTGGATGGAGATATGGACTTAATTTAGGAGTTCACGTTACTTTGCATTGTTACATATTTAAGACAGCACTTTATGAATGTATTCAAGTTTATATAAACATCCTCATAATTTGGAAATTACATTCTTTTTTATATAATCTTTTCAGGTATATGGTTCTGAAATGCACCTTTATTTAAAGGACGTTGAGGAGAAATGCGAGACTTCCTCTAACCAAATGCCCATCTTTAGATAAAGGTAATTCAGAATAAAATATATTAAATTTGATTGCACCCTGTATTACAACAAGATCTATACAAAATGTTTATTTGTTACATAGCAATGTGAGTTTATCCAGAACTCAAAATGTCAAGTAAAAATTTTAATGCGGTGAAATACTGCAGATTATAGGATTTCTAGAAACAAAATGCTATTATTTAGCTTAATGTTTTAAGAAAAGAACTATAATTTGGATAATATATCAAAACTGATAAAAATTTTGATCACGGTAGAAAATTCATTTAATTATATTGGTTTAAGACTGAGTTCAGAGTATCGATATTTTCCAGGGTCGCTAGGATTATATGGCCAGGGAAAATCAGGCAAGACAATGCGGTATATAGTTGAAACAAATTTCATTTATTCCCTTGACCATTACATTATTTTGAAATGGAAGAAGTGCCTCCAGCTGACAGAAACACTTCTCTCATATCCAATAATGAGATTAGACGAATCCCACTAGAGCCATTCTGGTTCCCAAGACAATATACGAAACACGTACGCTCATCTTAGAAATCATAAGATAAAAATGGTCTTTCTCACAATTGGGCATTCTTTGACGCAAAACTGGACGTTCAGGTGGAAACGAACAATGACGTCATCGGAAAACTTAAATGCTTGAAATTGTCCTTGCAAGTTCTTCGAATTGTCCAGAGCATTTAACCCGGAAAATATTAGGTTGTCGGTTGGACATCTGTTAAATTGAATATTCCACATTATTTGATCAAACGATATCACATATATCTATAGAGTAAAATGCTAACCCGTTTCCATCCAAAAGTTCGATATGTTCGCTGCTATGACCACTGCTGGCGATTAGGCCCCTTGGAGCTAAGCCAAATATACCTGGAAGATATATCCAATACACATTTACTGAATATCAAGTCAAAATTTCCAAAATTTCTGGTATATCATAAGCTTATCCATTCTTCTATGAATGACAACTCTCAGAATTACCATGGCATGTAGTAAATGTTTGATCATAAACTATTTTGCTTATTTGAAACCAAATCTTGCTTTTCTCTACAGTATATCAATCATACAAGACTATTTTTTGCCAGCACAAATTTCATTATGTGTAGAAAATGTACATGTATTTAAAAAAAAAACATTATGGGTGATCCTATTTATCAAGAATTAGATTATTATGATGTATATAGGCCTATACATTAAGATTCTTTGCATAGATGAGATTATAGGACATATGATGGCATGTTAACAATGCATTGTTGTACTACGAATACAACAAGATGATATTGCAGTCCGTTTATTCTAGGTTATAAGAATTTTTTCTAGACTATCATATGTTATACGATGTTATACGATCGATATGGGATTAGTTCGGTATATAAGTGATATTTCAGAGGGTAACGGTACACACATATTCATAATGGTCCTCTATTCTCTTAATGGTCAATTAAGATTGATTGTGTTTGTAATGATACTCATCACCATAACTCAGCTTGGCAGTTGCAAGGTTCAACTTACTATTTTCGTCTATTTCCACTCGGATAAGTAAATCCTGGCCCAGTTTAGTATCCGTAACATCTTGCCCTCTTTTATCCAAAATTCTCATTCGAATACCAGGAGAAGGAGCTGATGAGTTCACAATGCCACCACCATGGACGTGACTGTAAGCAATGCATACGAAGACAGACATTGGGTATGAGAGTATTTTTCATTAGCAAAGTTTTGAAACGCCATGCTAAAGTTAATATTAGTACTCTGCTACTGCCATGTTATAAGCGTTGGACACCGTAAAATTCTTCATTCTGTAGTCGCAGACAAGTCTTAATGCACGATCTCCTTGTTGTTGAACGAGAGGATGATGCTGAATCACCGCAACAGCGATGAACAAATCAGGTTCCTATAAAATGTAGTGATAGTTCCATTGTTAGCCTTTGATGATTCCTATATGTCATGTAAGGAGAGTGCAATGCACTGCAATCTGCTGCTATTATGAAATAAAACTTTGTTCAAGAGGCAATTTGTACTGCTTACCTCTTCATGAACACCACACTGGGAATTCTTGTAATCCATTGTCAGGGAAATTTTTGTAGCGCCATTGCCAAAAACTTCACATAAAGTCGAAGTAGGAAGAGAAGTTGATGAAGACGGTGTGTAGATACGGCCATAAAATGGCTGGGTTGTGATAACGTTTAAGGTTACGCTATCCACGGAGCATGTCAGAAATACTAAATAAAAAATAAGAATGAAATTATTGTATCAATTATGCATGCTAATGTGTAGCGTTGCTGCAGTTAGAATAGCAGAGGTGGTTCGCCATTGCCGCCATGGTCATCTGTGTTGGCATTATCATTCAAAAGAGCTTGCAATGTTTGCAACAACTTTTAAAGGTTTTCTTGCAATTTTAAGCCATTGCAATTTTAACTTTTCAGTACGTACGGCATTTGTTTGTTCTGAAGGTATATGTCAATTGAGTTAAACTTGAATAAGTGCAATGTGAATTAAAGTGACACATGCTTTGAAAGTGAAAACGTCTTAAAAAATATTCATGAAATTATGCATTTTCGGAAATGTAAATCAAGATACATCTTTCTCATTTCTTTTGTTTAACATCTAAGTTATTTAAAAAAGCAACTTTTATATAGGCCTTGGTCCTAGATGTATCCTTTCATTTTATTTCGTGGATATCTTAATTTAAAATAATTTGATCTGCAGTGCTGGTTGGTATTGTTTACCCCTTATTGTATATAATACACGTACGTATGTAGTATATGCTGCATGTGATAGAAGTGAACATTATGAATTGACATTGTTAATTTGGATTAAGTAATGACGCTTCTATTCTAAACAAATTATTACAAACGTTTTATATGTATAATTTTCCTTGTTTACATCATGCATTCAGCGACGCATTCTACATCTATCAGGTTCTAACCATTTTGTCGTATACGTTTACTGTACCCCACCCTATCTATAGCAAAGTTGAAATTGGTTTCGGTTATATCTTCATGCGAAATTTTATATACGAAATATTTTCTAAATGTCAGATGACTATAGAACGGAAACCACTAATTCTAGTGTTGTTATATGCTCTATTGATAGGAGAAACCTGTAACACGGTGAGATTATGTTTTTATAGTCTTACTAGAATGTTTTCATTTATTTTCTTTTATTTTAAAGAAATATATAAAACGTATAAAAAATCATGTTTTCGTATAATTTTCTCTGTTGCTGCTTGACCCCAAAGGCTACATTTTGAAAGTCATCAATATAGGCTATATATAGACCTACAATATGTACACGTCACAGGGAATGTTATATACTAATATACTTTTGCTTTGTCACTTAAATTTCATGAAGGAGTAGGCTAGCTATCTGCTTCTGTACTCTGGCATAAGCGTAGTTTTTGTGTGAGGGAATTTCAAGAATTGCTTCGAAAACACTATTCGAACTACTTACTGGTGAAGAACTGTTATAACAATTGCAGTATATCCATAAATTTAACTGTACAAAGCTTTGACATACCATTTTCATCTGCACGTGTGTTTATTCCAAGAAATGAAGCAATCCAGAGCACTTGCAATGCCACTGATGTTAATGTTTGCAAAATGTACATTTTCCATTAATATCACATTTTCTTTTATAAAAAGTTCGCGTTAGATGATGCAATTTCACGGAATGTATTGAAATTAATCCCATTCGATCCATCCAACAGCATTAATCTTTTTACTAAATCCAATTTCTTCATAAAAAAGTAGATTGATTTCTTCATCGAAAAGCATCGCTTTCACGTTTTCCAAATCCAGTTTCTGCAGATATTACTCCAAATAACAGGCAGAATTATTTCAGGAAATCTGTCGCGTTGAATCCGATTGAAATACAAAAAACATGTGACGCTATGACGTGCTTGTGTACTCATGCATAACTCTCCATTATCGAGATGCTTCCTATTCACCTATTTTATTCATCAAATAGCATTGCTATTCCGGGATGGCAATATCAAGTGTCATTGTATTGAAAAAAAAGCATTAATTAAAAAGTAAAAACACGGATGCGTTGATAGTCTGCATTTCCTAAACATTGGCTTGTCACTTTCTGTATTTGGGTTAGTTAATTAATAGCTGCGCAGTATAGTGACAACCTTAATGAACGATCCCGTGAGTACGCTTTGTTATACAACGTAGCTCCCGTAAATGAAAATAGCTTATCCTATATTAGCTTATAATCTCTTGTAGTTTATAAAAGATTTTGGTCCTGCCATTGGGGCAATAGAGATTAACTTATAACCCCTCTTACTTAATACTTTATAACAATTCAATGAGCCTAAGTATTTTAATAGTTAGGCTAATAGTTATTGCCATACATGTACAAAAGTCTTAATATTTAAAAAAATAACTGTTCAAAATTGTCTGGACGTGAATTTTGTTTTTTTGCAATTGGAAATGGTGACTTATATGATACTTTTTTTACAAAGGTGGACTCAACCTACTAACCAGGAAATTTCCCCTGTAGGATGACTCACTTCCTGTATAAACTGCATAGAATATTACATTATGAAAAAAATCAGGGTTGGATAGAGCAAATTAACCGTTACAGCGTGTGTACAACATGATCTGCGGTTCCTTTACGATAACGCGTCATAAACTGTCTAATGGCGAATGGCAATTTGGCACCCGCGGTTCATCACATTTCGCGTTATCATAAGCAGCGGTCGGGGAACCGGGGTAAATTACCCCAAATGGGGTAAAAATGAATTTTTTTTGGGTAATAGGGAAATTTCTATTACATACTTAATATTTTCATGAAACTTTTTTATAAATATGTAAATGTCGACTTACGTAAAAATATTTTGGGGTAATGGTTAAAAAAGTTCCCAGACCGCTGTCGTAAAAAAACTAATTTGATGCAGTTTTTTCGGATACATTGAAAAATTGTATCATCAAAATGATTACCATCTCTTACCGTATAACCCCTACTAGCTTATATGTCTTAATCCGTCCAAATTGATAAGCTAAAAGGGGTTCTACTGAAATAGGTTCCACTATTGTTTTATTCTGCCCTATATGCATTCCTATATTATACTCCGTTGCCAAGGACGTGTTTCGGGCAATGAGTAAACCAACTCACAATCTAAAGGTGCTCTTACACAGGTAATAAATATTACCTATAGCTGGTAATTTTGACGTCACGGCCACATCGAACAACATCGGACCACATAAAGCAAAGGCAATATGGTGCGAATTATAAATGATAACATGTTTAGAGATGCATAGAATTACATTATATACAGTATTGCCTACTGGCTCTTCTAGTGGTCGAGCAATTACTGTAATTCAATTAATTGCCTCAAAAATTACCCATGTGAGAGCACCTTTAGAATGGACACTTTCTATTTTATGAAATTACTACCATGAATTTTTTTATAAATTGCACAGTTGTTTTTTTGTTTTAAGCATTAACAACACATTAGAAGAATTAGAATGAGTGGAATATGGGTGCAATTTCTAAAAAAAGTTACAGGGAATAATGTTTTATCAAAGCCCATGATTTTCACTTTCACTGCACGTGTAAATATTTTGCAATGAGTGGTGAATTTCACCCTATGATGTATAGAGATCAAATTATCAATTCGTTTCTGCTCAAGGTTATGTTCCGCATTTCAACATTGACACGACAAAATTGCTCACATAATTGCAACCTTTGCATTGAAGCAATCAATGGGTATAGTCGTGCATCCATTTTAATTTAGGCTAGTTTACGTTTAGGATTTGTTATCATTTCCTTTGAAAAGTCATTATGATCGGATTAGCATTCGATTCAATGCCTTCTAGTTGAATTACTTTCAACAATACTCGATGACCATACTGCCTTGGCCCCAAATGGTAGTCCTATATATAGTATAGTAGGAACGTAATGTTTACATGCACTGTATACTTGTACATGATATGCTTTTACATGTAGTACATGTACATACAGTACTTCTTACACTTCAAATTATTAGTTTACATGGGCATATTGAAAAATGGATACCCTTAAAAATGTTGAAGGCAACATCCTGTTAGTGAACACAATGGATTTTGATTCTTACATCCAGATTTTTCAACTTAATGTACTTGTTCGGTAGCCTACATGTACACTGTACATCGTAATGAATTTCAAGACCTGCCAAATGTAATGGTGACAGCCCGTTTTACAAACCCATTACTATATTATTAAAAACCCAGACGTGTTTTTTACTATTTTTGTTAATATTTATAACTACTACATGAAGGTATTTTGAATATTGTTGTATACAGTAACATAGGTCATTTTCACATCATTGTATTCTGGCTTTTAATGCTTTACAAAAGTGAAATTAGTTTCCTGTTAACCTACTTTGGCACAATAGATGAAATATGACTTGTACATGTACAGAATTCAACAATCCACTTGGCAGGGATCTAATTTTTTTGTCGCATACATGTATGTTTGCTTATTTTTTATTTATTTTTATATTGTATGTATTGAGCGTCTAAGTCATTCATGCATATAATGATGGAGAGAGGACATAAGGTTGAGTTGTCAGCCAGGTCCCTGGATATCTTGGCTATTCGTATTGCCTGTAGGCTAGCAACGCATAGCACTTCGTTTATGTGATGTATCCTCGTGCAAACTTTGTCATGTATGAAAACATGTAATTTGAAAATTCGTTTTTTGTATCTGATTGGCAGACAAAAACATTTTATTTGTGGCCATTTCCGGAATGTTTTCCACCTAATATAACAAAAAATTCATAGATTAAGTAGCATCTAGGATACGAATACTATTTAATACGAGGATATTATAAAAAAATTTGATGTACAGGAGGTGTAAAAGGCTAATTTAGATTCATATACTATAGTACACATCTCTGTGTTTATACTAGTACATGTTGTCGGAACACCTTTTACCTTGAATTAGAATTGCCATTCCAACAATAGAGGGATTGAGCACGCCTTCCTTAATGCTAACCACATTGACAGCACGTATACATGTATATGTATGTATGTTTTTCCAATGCGTTCTCGTTAAGGTAAATCAGTTGACGGGGCATTAAGGGAGGCATGCGCAATCCCTCTAATTCTTAATGCAACTCGACGATGTTCTTCAAGCACATTACATTGGTTCCCAGTGAAGCTGGGTTAAATTGTTCGCCATTAAGTATTTCCGCCGATAAAAATGTGTTTTCACGATTGTGTACTCTACGTACGTACAGTACATTGTATATCCATGTATACATTACATGTACATGTATGGACAAATTTACATGATTATGCATGGGCACATGATCACATGTATATATGTACATGCATCTTCTCCAATTTATGATGTCTTTCTGTCCATCCTTGTTGGAACGTATTTAAGTTTGTCGGTAATTCAGTCACAACCTTGCATTTAGGCTGCATGTACAATGTAAGTAAGTGTTACTGTATGACTATTTTGTAAAATTTTACATGGTCAAATTTAGTAGGTGCACAACAGATTTACAAGAACAAAGTTTCCATTTTTAAATTACAAATACACATATAGTTAGAGGGAAGAAGGTAGAAATGCGCACCATGACTGACAATGTAGACTGCAATTTGCATGGGCCTAATTGCTTGCTTTCTGCCAGGCATCGATCATGTCATTGCTACGCGATGAGTGCGTGTCCCTTTTTAAAATATGGAAATTGGAAATTTGAGTTTGGTCATGTTGCCTTGAGCACCAAGTGCTACGAAGGGCGATTGTTAGCTGACCAAATAATGCAGGAAAGTCGACCTTCAAAAGGCGGATATGTAGCGCAGAGCTTAACTCACATTTAAATTTTTTTTTATACCAGGAAAATGGTCATACATGTAGCCGGGCTATTAATGAATGCATGGGTGGAGTGAAAAACTATTTCATTTTTAACGGAGGTTTTGTTGTTGTTTCGTGGGTTTGCTATACATGTACATGTATTCGTGTATATCAAACAGCAACCTGCAGTATGCCTCCAACAGCAGTAATTTATTCATGTTCTTGTAATGTTCACGGTATGCGTGAGCTGAGCACAAGTAATAGCATCGAAATGTGTTACAATTGCACGCGATTTCCATTGCGTAATGTAAATAATGCATTCGGATGATTACGCGACATGAAATGGCAAATGGCGGCGGATGACGTGCATATTGTTACGCATGTTCCTTTTTTTCCCCATAGCATGCGACAAAAGCTAAGGATTTTGCGGTCTCTTGGGACCAATGGTACTTTATACGGTAACGCTACGTATTCCTCTAGTGGCAACTAAATGTCACGCTGCAGACCAGCAACACTTGGCGTCATGGTGCATAAAATGGAAATGAACGATGAGACTGAAATCTTTATGGAGCTTTTCGTGGCATAATATATCCAGGAGACCTTTTATATAAAACGAGCTCTTGTGGTGGGTGCCTTAAATAGGCGTCTAGTGGCTTTACTTTATAAAATTACCCCACCTAAAGGAACATAATGCTAGTTCGCGCCACAAAACTTCGTAGCGTGACCGGAGACAGTTTTCCCCACCATTTTGGGATTCCGCCATTTGTAAATAAATCTTGTAGAGTCGATCTTACTGAAATTTCTTTTGTAGGTAAAACTACTCATGCATGCACAATCAAGTTTTGATTGTTACCTGGAATGTCAGCCAGTTTAACATTTTCGAACTGGCTGTAATGGCTTGCTACATTCAATTCCTTACCCTGCAGTCAGCATGCCATGTGGCAGGGGGCAAAGTGCCAGATTTTTTAAGGTGAACTTTATACGGTCATGTTGCATGTATCTGGTCAATATCTTCTTTCCTGGACCGGGAACCGTGGAATGTCTCTGACCGAATATTTAGTAGCTTAGTACACTATACATACAACATGTATATACATGTAGTAAAATTGTATGTACATTACTAATAATGTTTTCGTTGTTTATACAATTTGTATCAGTTGCTGCTCTTATTTTTTTTGAAAAGTGAGTGTAAATCGAACGTATAAAAATTTGAACCTTTAATTGTTTCTTGTATCCATCAGCGACATGCTGTACATGTAACTACACGAAATTCAAATAACCATCCCATTTGTTAAAAAAAATAAGAAAAAATGTTATTATGCATGTGTGTTACATAATGTACATGTATAGTAGGCTACATGCATGCTTCACCTTCATCAATTTGTAGTAAAATAACATGTACAGTACATGATGTAGATCTATAAAATAAAATCAGGAATAGACTGCAATAACTACTATACTATATATCTATAGACTATTATAATGTAATAAGCTACAGTGTATACATGAAATGTAGTGTAAAAAAAGTATGCAATTGAAATGTTTCTGTATATCTGGTGGAACCGTGGGCCATCGCAAAAGGCTCTGTGGTCCAGTAATGCATGGCCATGCTATTACATGTATATGCCCTTCTGTCAGTACAAGCTAGATTGTAGCATATTTGTGTTGTACTGTTTATTTACAGTAGTATTGTATTCTTAATGGTTCAGGAATAACTAATAAAGGAGTACCAAATTTGTTTTACATTGGGTTTGAAGATAAAAAAAAAATATTAATGATACTTGAGTCTTAATCTTGTTAGAAGCCTTGTGTGAAAAAGAGCGAGTCCAAGACCTCCATTGTCTGAAATGTAACTAGTTTTCTTTATAGCTTCCATCGTACATGTAGCTCTCAATAAATGACCTTTTATATTTGGAAAGATAAAATTATATTCATTAAAAAGGTGCATGCGCTGCAATACTTGGATGCCATTCTCTTTTCCCCACTGCTTGGCGCACACGAGAAATGGCCAATATATCGTAATATACTTGACATTGTCTTTGTTTCTAATTGCAATTATTCTCTGCGCATTGACGTCACTTTCCTATCATTCCTTCTTTTATTTGAAGGTCCCGTTATTTAACACGGTTACGAGCTAAGGTCTCTAAAGGAACATATATCCAAATGAAAATCTTCACACATAAAACTCAAGATAAGAAGATACATGTACCTCTTGTTCGTATTATCGATGGGATTTTTTTTTTTCTGTGAAGTTCTTCCAAGGTACAAGTACTTGTATATTTAGGTATATGTAATGGGCTTGATGATTAACGGTGGCAAAGTTATACTTGCCAACTCTTGTATGAAATATTATAACCAGTTTTGAGATCCCATGGGATAGATAGATTTACTGAAGTTGTTAATTTATGAAAGCCGCATATAATTTAAAATGGTAATTCAGTGCATTAGATCTGATGCTTTGGTTGAATCGTAATGAGATAACTTTAGGTCAGCATCTCATATCAGAGTTGCAACATTACTGAGTCAAAAACCTAATCTCGCGTGACATTTACAATAACTTTATGATTGTCATAATAGCATACAGTAGAAAACAATTAACTAACTATAACTGCACTTCGCCCATGCTGCAGGGTTTATATTAAATAAAAATGATTAAATCTAGAAAATTGTGCAGGATGTTGAAAATATGAAAAGGTTCACTGTTTTCATTTAGACCAATTTTTGCTCAAGTTTACTGTATGTCAAAAATTCCTCTGTGTCAATGGACTTAATAAACCAAAAGCCCTGTATTCAACGCACAAATGTTTACAACAAAAACAAGAAACATCAAAAATGTTACAAACAAAAGGTATCCACTGAGTTTTTTTTTCAGCGCAACAGGCAACATTTCGCAAAATGTTTTTGCATGTTGTAAACATTTCTCGATCAGTCAAGAGGCGGTCACTATCGGTCAATATCGTAGTCAACGAGCATATACCTTTAAAAGTTTAAAAGGGCCTTATAATTGATAGGAGCGTCGTGGTCGGAAATCAATTCAAACAACTTTGTTTCAGAAAATTTGTTATTTCGATGGAGTCCATAGTATTTCTGGGAATGTTTTGTACGAGATATCGGTAGTAAACTTTTGTTTCATGTTTCCTATTTTTGTTGCAAACATTTGTGTGTTGGATACTAGATTTAGTGATCGTCTTTCAGTCTAATTTTTAAAATGTTTTCTGCATGTAAATCGTAATACCAATTCAACGGTTTAAAATATATTGACAAACTTATATGTATAATCTGTGCTATAAGCATGCATACAATGCTGAGTCATGCCTGTCATGAAATATGATGTTTTAAGATTTCAAAATTATGAATAATCACTTACTTTCATGGCTACAATTGTCGTAGGATTGAATGGAAAAATCTGGTTAGAAGCATAAAAGCGTTACACCAGTACATGTGCACGTAATACTAGCAAAAGCATGAGATCAGACGATTTGTCTTCTTATTGTAACATTGTAAACATGACCGGCACGCGTATCTTTTTTAATTTTTCTCAACAAAGAAATGTTTTATAATATTGTATTCCGTGATGTAGCCTTTATCAAAGACTTGTAAAAACAAGAAAAAAATCTTCCTATATATCTTTGAAAGACCAACTGTTACTGAATGCCACTTTGAATCAAGTATCTCAGATTATTTTTCACAATAGGGTTTCAGTCGGGTAAACGATTGATGAAAAAAAAATACAAGAAAAACCACAATAAGGCTAGACTATAGGTTTTGTATTTGCAACTATGCTGAATGCCATTTAAAGGGATTATAAGAAAATGTAACCGCTAGCTAAGTCATCAAATAAATTTTACGCGAGGTTTCTTTTTCCCTTGACTAATAAAGAATTCATCTAAGTGCATTTCATTTCTTTGATGGTGTTTCTGACCTCCTATTACATGTATATTTCTGGGTTCCCGCCATCATTTTTATTGAATTCTTTACAAAAATAGAATATAATCTAAAGTGAATTTAACATTTACTGGGTTTATTCACTTTTCTCTTTGGCTACCATAGGAACTATATTTCATTGCTAAGTAAATGTTAGGTTAGCTATTTTGGTCATTGAGATGGGATCTTTATTGGATTAACTTTGTATATTTGATGGATCTCTAGGGATTCTAGCAACACAATTTTTTTAAAAACGGAATTACGTCAGTGGGGTGATGATACTTCCCATATATGTAGATATTAAATGCGGCATGTTGATGATACTTAATTGATGTTTGCATTAAAAAATTAATAGTGCATCCATATTTATCCTTATAATGCGTCTATCATCTGAAGTTAGATGTTTCTGTCATTATTACTGAAAAGTTGACATCCTCAAAGAAAGTATTGGTATATATAATTTATATCCCAAGGATAGGAAGTTCAAACAATGCCCAAATAAGCTGCAAATAATGTTGAATCGATATGCATTTAATGGCTTATTATTCACACGTGCTTTCATAAACAAAGACTTATTCATGTGCAAGAAAAATTGGTTTCTCAAGAATAAAAGTTAAATTTTCTAATTACAATATACAGCACAATAGGTTGTTAGTAGTTAATAAATGGGATAACATATATTTCCCAAATCTTATATAAAAAACGTCCAAACCTATTGAATTTGTGCATTGATTGCTTACAAATTTGTTTTTATTAGCGTCTGGGCATTTTCTTAGCCAAATTGGATTACGCTAAATAGTGGCTTTGTGGATTCATTGAAAAGTAAATAGAGGGATTGAGCACGCCTCCCTTAATGCAAACCACATTGACAGCACTGTATGTTTTTCCAATGCGTTCTCGTTAAGGCAAATCAGTTTACGGGGCATTAAGGGAGGCGTGCTCAATCCCTCTAATATTCCACTTGCCCAACAATATTTAGGGTAAAGTCATGATGGAGCATGGTTAAGAGGATGGATGGCATGACCCTAAAATGTAGCATACCGATTGGGTAATCGGAAATTCCCACCATCGGGAAACCAATCGAAGCGCTGCATTTCAAGACAATGCCATCGTCTTCTCCATGCTTCAGCATATTTTTACATTTAATATCCACATGAAGTCAGATTGAATGAAAAAAATGCTCCATGAAAAGATTGAGATTTATAAAGTACATTTAAATGGGGGAATAAAGAACTTGTAAAGATGCTAATGTAATAAAAGCTCCCATTCCGCTTAAAATATGCAGGCCCGTATGCATATATAATGACCATGAAAAGCAAAATAATCAAAATCTCGAAAGTATATCGTATAGATTTAAATTGGCAAAGAAATAAGGACTCCACTGTTGTTGCCATAAACTCAATTTTGTAATATATATACATGTACATGTATAGCTTGAGGCTTTAGGGATTGGATTTAAACAAAATTCTGTTTCGAAATTGTTTTATTTTGGACACAAAGATTTTCTCCCAACATCCATTGGTTTCCACACCCCTAAAATATTCCTTTACTTTATTATTTTCTGAGATAAAAATTGAATCACAAGCTTATAAGATCATGATAATGTCTCACCAATGGTAAATACCCTATTAAAATTTCATTTGCGGTACTAAAACCGCAACCCCAACACACATTGCCATTGTCACACAGCATGGAAGTCATGTAAGGGACGGTCTCTAAAAAAAAGCTTAAATTTCCACTAGAAAAAAATGATATGATGCTATTCCCATCAGACTGTTGTGGATTTAGTGCAATAAAATCCAGCACACATCTTCAGGGAACCTAATCGTAATCACTGAAGGAAAAATCTTCCCTTATGAACAACCCTCGCTTCAAGACTGCTTAGATCGATGCAGTGTGAGTGGCTTGCACGATGACGTAAACCCTGTAGTATCTATCTTCAAGGTCAATATTGATTTTGCTTCGATTTGTCAATAAGTCTCGCGTACTTCGGCATTAAATGGATGGCTGACATATAAGCTTCTCACCCATATATAAAAGGTAGTCCTAAAAGCTCTTAACGAATGCTCTTTTAGTTAACCTTGCATGTTGTCCCTGATGGAGGATACCCTAGTGATGCCATTCTGACGGCGTCTAAAATTTTAAGCATGCGGAAGTGACTTGTTTTTTTTTTTTTTTTTTTTTTTTTCGAACGAATTTTCACGTGCTTGCTCGTGCTTGCTCGTGCTTGCAGCCAGCCATCCCCTCCCCCGTTCGATTCGAAAAGCGTAAATTCCCGTGATGCCGTTCGGCGCTCAGACCAATGGGCGTGTTCCGCCCGAGGGGGCCGACGTTCCATTATTGCGCATTAGCGAATGACGAGCCGTCAAATGGACACGTTCGAATCGGCGTCGACCAATGGGAGAGCGCCATTAGGAAACATAAACATTGTGGTGGGCGCTAATGAGCCTATCAGGACGCGGGACCGACTTTCTAATTGACGACCTTTTTTTTTTTTTTATTCAAATAAAGGTTTAGTAAAATACAATGTAGGAAAGAAAAGAAAAAAAAAAACAGGTTTAGTAAATGTCCAGTAGATGGCGCTGCATCTAGGGTGGTGAGAGAAAAGAAAAAAAAAAAGACGCACGTAGACGTACGCATGGCCGACGTTGCCGGACGCTAGGGTGTTTTAGAAGGTCTATAGCGACGAGAACGGGTCGGAAGGTGAAGTTTAGTCCGTTAAGCAAAAAGCTCAAATTAACGGGTGCCGTTAAAAGGGTCCCAATGTGTCATCTGGTGTCTAAATGCCCTTTGGACATATAGTCTACAAAAAGGAGTTTAAGCCGGAAGAAGCCGAATCGTGAAATTGGACGAAATTGGACTAGCTGCTTTATAAAACCAGTGCATTTTTAAACGAAAAATTTGGGATTTTGCTGCCAAGTGTTCGTAAATCTGGGATTGATATTCGTAGGTGAGAAATACGGGAGTACTTATATTGTATCCAGAAAATCAAGTTGCGACAAAGTGTGTGCTTATACGGTTGAGATACGGGCGACGAAAGTTGCGACGATAAACGCGACGTAAAACAAAAAAATTCAGATTTTGAGGATTTTGAGACTCATTTGCTGCGGGAATTGATATGCGAAGGTAAATCTTATATATTTTTCCGACAAAGTGCGACGAATGATAGACCGGGGACTAGCTGTACAATAAACCATTATATAATAACGGTCGACGAAACTGCATGAAATTTGCGACGAAAATTTCCAAGGACCAAAACACGAGGATTTTTTTTTTTCCGAAATCTGTTGTCAGCGACGAAAAATTTAAGCGGTTTTTTTTTTTTTTTGCGAAGTGAAATTTTCTTATAAATCTCACTATATTTCCAAAAAAACAACGGATTATTCTGAATGAATGAAGAAATTTGGCGACGAAATGAATTTTGTGAAATTGTGGAAGTGCAAGTGATTATAAACGTTAAAGTGCGACGTGAAATTCTACTGGAAATTATTTCGTATAAAAGTATAATTTTGTGTGAAAAATTATATTTCTGAAGTTTTTGTAAAACATATAGCGACGAAAAAATTCGACGAAATTTCGGGTTTGTTTGACACTCAAATCTATAAATTTTACATTCGAGATAATTTGACCGAAGAAAAAAATTTCATTGAAAAATACAACTATAGAAAAATCTCCGAAAATTCTCCGACAAAATTCCAGCACCGAAACGAAACTTATACAAGAAATCTGTCATTCCAAGAAATCTGAAATTCCAAGAAATCTTAAAATTTCTATATTATACGAATTTAAGGAAATATACTGCGAAAAAACATCGGCTGAAATTCACGTATAAAAACATCGGCTAAAATTCGCTAAAATTCGTCAAAATTCACCTGAAAAATTGTTCACGAATTCCTTCAAATTTCTTCAACAAATTCCTTCAAATTTTCCATCGAAACTTATAAAACTACCAAAAATATATACAATAGTTAGACGAAGAAATCCAGGAAGGAAAGAGGAATTCCAGGAAAATCTTAAAATTCCTGCACTGGAAATTCAACTTGAAATTCCAGCGAAAATTCTTCACAAAATTCGACAAATTTGTCGAAATTTCTCCCCCCGCGAAATTGCCGACTCTCGCGAGATTCCCGTGCCGTGTTCCCCCATCCTCCTACGGGATAATATTTGAAGCCCCCCCCGTGTCCCGATGTTTGTAAAGTCGCGCAAGTAGTCCCATAGCCTCAGGCCTAGTTGGCCGGCGTTACTTTTCACACACTTCGCCATGATGCCTCTGGGACCCTCTCCAATAGTCCCCGTGGTGACCAAACCCAAAATAGGTTTCAGCATCGAGTCTTTAGTGGGTAAGGACAGTCGCCACCCCCCTCAGGTGGCCCCTATCAGCAGCAGCAGCAACGATGCCCCAGACAGTCCCGCTTCAGGGGGCGACAAAAGGTCCCGCTCCCTGTCTCCCCCGTTCGAGATGACCCACCACCCCCACCGTCACCCTCACCATTCGCCCCCCTCGTCGTCTTCCAACGTCCGTTGCGACTCCCCCGCCTCCTCCCCACCCCTCTCTCCCCCGCTGCATTCCCAGGGGGGTCAGCAGCAGCAGCACCACCACCACCACCATCATCACCCCCCTGCGGGCATGTCCCACAACCCCTTCATGGACACCCTCAATTCGCTGAAGGGCATCTACGCCCCCGAACCCACCTACGGCACTGCAGGGGCCATGATGACCCCCAGCGGCCTGGTGGCCCCTCAACCCGTCTCCTGCGCCTCCCTGGCTCACGTGCAACAGCACCCGGGATTTCCCAATCTGTCACCCCTCTTCCTCGGAAACATAGGGACCGTTGGACATCACCAGCTGCACAGGGAGGCCTACCCCCTTTACCCCTGGCTCCTCTCCAGGCAGGGAAGATTTCTGGGACACAGGTTTCAAGGTAAGCAAAGGGCTTTTTTACGCGTGTCATTGTATAAAGTTTCTTAGATCACCCCCCCAACCCCCCATCATCGTCTTATTCGTTGTAGCAAAGGGCTTTTTGGCCTCCCTCTCCCTCCCCCGCCTTCTTATTAATTGCCAATTGTATATATAGGGGGCTTCTTAGAACTCCCCCCCCATTCATTGCCATTAAATAAGGCTTCTTAGAACCCCCTATTGTCTTATTCGTTGTAGCAAAGGGCTTCTTATAGACCCCTATTGTCTTATTCATTGTAGCAAAGGGCTTCTTGGCCTCCCTCTACCCCCCCCTTCTTATTCATTGCCAATTGTATAGGGGGCTTCTTAGACACCCCCCCCCATTCATTGCCAGTAAATAAGGCTTCTTAGAACCCCCTAGTGTCTTATTCGATGTAGCAAAGAGCTTCTTGGCCCCCTCCCCCCTTTCATTGCTATTATATATAAGTCTTATTCGTTGTTGCAAGGGGCATCTTAGACTCCCCCCCCTCATTCATTAGCATTATATAATTCTTCTTAGACCCCCTTATTGTCTTATTCGTTGTAGTAAAAGACTTTCTTAGACCCCCCCAATCCATTTTCTTAGTCCCCCTTGTCTTCTTCATTATTGTAAGCAAAGGGCAATTGGTCGTTTTAAACAAAGGAATTATTGGGGGGGGGGGGGCGCCTTAATTTCCTAGTCATTGTCTTCTTGGACCCCCTTAATTTAATTTTGTTCATTCATCTTCATTGGTCGTAATCATGCAAAGGTTATTTGCAATTAAGGTCATCGTCTTATTATACATGTATAGTCAAAGGGCCTCTTTGTCTCATGACTTCCAAATTTGCACGGTCATGTTATTATATCTGGCATATTTTCACACGTAGCAGATGACATCGTTTATTCTGTATGTACATGTATAAGCTTTTATACATGTGCATGTCTGGAAATTTGGTGGTCACGTGTTAGGGCAAACATGGTCATGCACTTATGTTACAATCTTGCACTGCCACATGTTCATAACATGTACTTATATACGCGTTATAAAAGACTTCATCCAACTTAATTCATCCAATAAGAATACATGCATGCATTGCATTGTCGCTCTTATATACATGTAGATTGTTATTTAATACTAACCATGCAGGCATGGAATATTGCGTAAAAATATATAATTGCATGCCAATTTCTTCTACATTCATATATATCTTATATTTCGTAATACATGCATCTATGGGTAATCAAGTTCATCAGGATAGTGCGTTCTAAAAATCTATCACGTGAGTTCTAAAAAACGATTTTGTTCTAAAAATGTATCACGTGCGTTCTAAAAATCGATTTTTAGTTCTAAAAATGTATCACGTGCGTTCTAAAAAATCGATTTTTAATTCTAAAAATGTATCACGTGCGTTCTAAAAAGCGATTTCAGAACGCATGCACGTGATTATACGTAGCATGCACGAGCCTGTTTACGAAATAATACGAAATCTCAGATGTATCGAATGTTGAACTTGAGTACCCCTTTTATTGTCAACATTTATTTTCAGATAATTAAAGTAAATTGATGACCTGCATTGCACTGCATTGCATTGCATTATATTATATACGAAATTTTCAATAAAATGCAAAAATTTAAAGCTATACAGACTATAATCACGTCACGTGAGCTCATGTGATATGACGAACGTTCATACGTCATGCATGTCACGTGAAGAAAACCGTGAGAATTAAATTAATGTTATTTAAATACATGTTTAACATGGTCGATGGTAAACTGTTATAATCATGTCATGCTCCTTTCACATCAAAGATCTGCAGACCTCACGTTTTTCTTTTCTGGCTCGTACATATTTTGTGACATCACGTCGTGCATGCATATTTTTCGCGTTCAAGTACAATTAATGTATATATATACATGTTCCATTTTATAAATTTTGTTTTGGATTCTGTTGTATATAAAATTCCATCGTGTTGTCACGTGTGTGACAATACATATAGTTTGTTAAATTATGCGATATATTAGTCTATATACGATTAAAAACGTATAGGCTCGAGCCATCACGTGAGCTCACGTGACGTATAATCGTAGTCTGAGTATATAGCCAGCTTTATACATGACCGGATATTGCTCAATATATATTTATATTTAATTTTGTAATTATATATTAAGCATATTAAAATTGCAAGGCATTATAGGCTATATAAGTGATATATAATATGCTATGTTCGGATATTGCGCAATATATTTAACAGACCTCATATATAATTTTAAAGAAAATTGTAGAATTTATATAGATAAAGGTCCAAAAACATGGCATATTTATGTGCAATTTTGCAAAATTCAGCTAAAATGTATATTTGTATATACGTAATTGGTCGTATATACATTATTTTCCACATGCAATTCATTATATTATATATATATTTCTCGTCCATGTTTTTGATTCTTGTCCTAACCAATTAAGTCTGGTCCATATTTAATTGGATAATAACACATCGTGACATTAATTTCCGATGTCAAACATGACACTCCTTTGGGCGGACAGATAATCGGAACAAATTATATATTGTATGTATACATGTCCAATGTCTACCCCTATAATATCATGATATTTGATATATATTTTGAAACATGATACAAACTTATGCTTTACGAACCTTTTTATACAACTGCGTGTATAATTTCAGTGACACATGCAATGGATGAGTGTTATATTTAATCACTGATTATATAGCTTAATCGTCAATTATAAACAGCTCCATGTAAACATTACAATTATATATATATATATATAGAAAAAGTCCTAGCCTATATATATATGAAAGGGCACTTTTGAAAAAAGCACGATCCAAGTTATACAATATACATATTGTATACGTAATAATATGTTTAATATACAATTATAGAAATATAATTTAAACCCCTATAGTATAATTTTGTATAAAATTTCAAATTGTTGGTATATTATATCAAATATATAGATCCAAAGGGATGAGCAATAAATCAAAATATAATTTTTTTGTTATGCATAGTGCAGTGATATAATAAAACATAAATATAATTTATTCCAATTTTAGAACGTTTTTTTTCCATTTGCAACGTTTTAAAAATATATCTATAATAAATTATATGTAATTTGTATATAATTATGTATTTTATGTATGTGTTTCCATATTAAAACATTTATTTATTGTGTATATTTTATAAAATTTATTAGTCTCAAAATATACCTTTATATTAAATTATATATATCGGTACATGCTTTTATATAAAGCAATCATAATACAAATTATATATACATGCATGTATACATTTTCTAAACATGTTGTTCGAATGTATATATATACATGTATATCGTACCGTGCACTCGATTCCGGTTAACCAACCCTTTTAACTTGGGAACCAATATATGATTGTATATATACCAAAACAGTGGAATATATACATATATAATTAAACATAGCCTATATACATAATTATATCATTGCGTCAAAAGCCTGCAAGTTCTATAGTGAATCATATATTGGCGGTTAACCGACTCTCCTCCCAATTGTATATATAATTTGGTGTTTCTTTTGTATACATATTGTTTAGTCTGAGCTGGGCAACACCCACATGTATACACGATATAAATCGAGTATAATTTAGCAAATAGGCGAGTCATTAAGTTAATTGCGTTCAACGAAAAATAATTACAGCCTTCGTGTGTGTATACAACAAGGCCTCAAGTGCCACACACAAACACCTTTGGCACCCGACGAGCGTAATTATACAATTATACACGGATCGGATTTGCGGAGGGTTAATGGGCCAATTAGATAACCTAGGGTGGGTTGCACCAATCAGGGCTTAAATGCCCTGCAGTCAGGGTGCATTATACTCCCAATTATACATCTGTGCGGTGCACGTAGCCGGCCTTTAGTGCAAATTATATACACCAATTATACACCGTGTATTGGTGTATAAGTGCACATGTCCAAGACGAGATTTGGGATAATGACGTTAGGGGTTAATGGGCCATTAGTTAACGGAGAGTGGGTTGCACCAAACGGAAATTATACATATATATATATATATATATATATATTCTGATTTTTTAACGCTGTCAAAGAATATTATATATATACACAAATTATACACCGTTTGTAATGTATATAAAAGAGTAATATATAAAATAATATATATTTCAAATAGGGATTTCAGCCATGCTTAAATCCGTTTTCAGCCTGGCTGAAATCCATTCCGTGATAGTGATTAAATATATATATATATATATATATATAGATGTAAATCCTCATTTGTTGCTCTTTGTATACATGTATATTGAGACAGATGCATGATTTAAGCCTTACAAACACTGCAGGCATATTATACAAACAGATGTTGACATGTGTACACTGTTACATAAAATGCACACACGTCAACAGTATACAAAAGTCTACAAACTCCCCGATTGTATACATGTATACTAATCACCCGGAACAATGGCATATCGCACGTGTTCCATTCAGATATGGCTTCAATTTAAACAATGCCAACTTCAACCATATATATATATATATATATATATATATATATATATACAAACAGATATATATACATACATGTATATCTACTACCTGTGTTACAAAAACATGTGCAATGTTTGTATAAAATTTATATATTTAAATGTATAAAAATAAATAAATCCGTTAAATCCCATCAGTCAATCAATGTCATTATATATAGTTAGTTATATTCATAAAAAAATTAATAACATGCCCAAATTGTGAAATTGTAATATAATTTCACA
>JAQGCC010001529.1:0-23162 GCA_034698905.1 Xestoiulus laeticollis | reverse complement strand
CCCGAGGTTAACCCTGCCTACTTGCTGGGTTAACCTTTGGCTAGATTTTCTCCTAACCCATGCTTGTGCAATGCAAAAGTGGGTTAACCTAGTGTTACCAGAATGTTAACCCTAGGTTATTTTTAACATCTGTTGGTGCAACCGGCCCTTAGTCTGCAACTTCTGTCATACAACTGTTGTCATATGTTACAATGTGTCCAATAAAAAACGAAACAAATTTGCAAAATAAAAAAAAATACTATACATGTAGCTACATTATAACCATGCCCCTGATGTGTAAAAACACTACGTACATGTAATTCTGCAACAGCAGATACTTTACTACTGCTTACTCCTGAAGATCCTACCATATCTTGCATATAGTCTCTAACAAAAAACTAAAAATTTTGAAAAAAATAGACAAAATTCAATATTTTCGTTTTTTATGTGTACACTTTGCTGTTCCTGATGTGTAAAAGCAATACGTAATTCAGTAAGAGCAGATTCGTCTTTTAAAAAATGACATTGCTAGTCTCTATGGTTAGTCTGATCCTGTTATTAATGCCTGATTCCCACTGGACGGAATTCTGCTGCCAGCAGAATTGTTTCCGTCCAGTGGGAATCAGGCATAAAGACACTAAAATTTATGCAAAACAGAAAAATTAGAAAAATGTTTAATGCATTGCACTATTTTATTCGTTTTACGGTTGCATCCTTCTACTCGAGAGCCACTTCAATAACGAGAGTTTTCGAAGAATCTCGTGAAATAAACAATATTGGTGGGGAAAAGGGGGAACGATTTCAAGTGTGCAACGCCGTATTAAATCATAAATAATTACCGGAAGAACACTTATTCTACAAATAAAAGGTACCCTAAACATGCATCAAATTTGACAGGGAATGATATTACTACCACGCTATATTATTTTTCGGGTAAATTCTTTACAGCAGAATTTTTTTTTTTTCGTGCTCGAAACATGGTACTCGCCCCTTTTGTTTAATGTTCATAAAAATGGATGTAAAAAAGAGGAACGCAACGAAAAATGTCGGCAACCGGTTATTTGTTCTACCTTCCATCCAAATGGACAACAGGTATGTAATGGAAGGTTTGTTGATGGCGCTGGTGACGTCATCAACTCCCGTAGCGCACTACCCGGACCGCCCGACGGGCGACAAGGAAAGGTCATTATCTGAGCACCCGTACACGTGACCTTCAAGCTTTGATGGGTTTGGGTTGACGACCCCTTGCTTTCCTTTTTGCTCCCACCCTTCTTCCTCTCTTTACCCCGCACCACACTCGATATCACAACCCGAAATCTGTGCGTACCGCAGAGGAATGCACCCAAAGATAAGCGCATCCCAAAAAAGAACTTTAATCGGACTGCTGCGACACAAACTTTGTCAATATTTGCATCTTGGCACTGAGAAAACGTTCACCCAAAGGACACACCTATACAGTATCTTCACTGGTTGTTTCTAATGACAAATGTTGATTGCAATGTTAGTAGTTTATGCACAGGGGAAAGGTGTGAGCACTTGTTACACATTTCAATTCTGACATGTAGCACATGTAATGTGGTGCATGGACCATGGACTTGCACAAGTTTTGAGCATGCAGTCTTTGCCATTCCTTGAGCATACAGTCTCTGCCATTCCTTGAGCATGCAGTCTCTGCCATTCTTTGGGAATGTAGCCTGCCATTCTTTGAGAATGCAGTCTCTACCATTATTCTAGAAGATAGTCTCTACCGTGCCTTTGAACATGCAATCCATACTATGCCTTTATGGCATGCAATCTCTACCATTCCTTTGGAGCATGTAATCTATACCATTCTTGGAGAAGAGTTTCTACCATTCTACGAGAAGACAGTCTCTATCATTCTTGAAGAATAGTTTCTACCATTTCTCGAGAAGACAGTCTCTATATATCATGTCTTTGGAACATGAGCCCCTACCATGCCTTTATGGCATTCAATCTCTACCATAATTTGGAGCATGCAATCTATACCATTCCTTGAACATGCAGTCTACCATTCTTTTAACATGCAGTCTACCATTCTTTGAACATGCAGTCTCTAATAATCTTTACCATTCTAACGTTCTTTCAATGAAGTCAACAAAGAACAAACCCGTATTTAATTTCCTCTATATTATATCCTATACATGTTTCTTACAAAAAAGAAATTTTAACTTTCCTCACTTTTCCAGTTTTTACAATAATTCTCCCTGACTATCCTGACGACTGTCTTGTTTTAAAAATGACCTCCTTGACTTAATCTTAGTATGGTATATCAGATATATGGTTTATATTTCCTTGTCGTACATGTACATTATATGTATATAAATAAAAAATAACTAATTAAATCTGGTTTTTTAATTAGGAGGTTAACAAACATTTGTGCCATTATGCAGTTGTACAAGTTGAGAAAATATTGTTTTGGTTAAAAAAAGTAATTTTTTTTTTTAAAATAGTGCTGAAATCGGTTAAAAGGGGAATTCCCTATTTCTTTGTGCATGTACACATGTAGCTCCTGCAGGGCTGGTGATGTGTGCCATATCTTCACTTTTTGTGATAAATAATAATTGACTATGTGAAAGCAAATGTCATATTTGAGTTGAAATTCATTCAAAATTCCGTATACAAGTATATGTAAACTGTACAGTATTCATGGGTCACACAAAGTTAACAATTCTTTATCATTAGAGGCAACCATGTAGTGCCATTGCGATAGGTTTACCTTGGCATTTACATGCCCATTATTATGTACTGTACATGTACATGTATATCCCCACATGACATTATACATGTACATCATATGCATAATTGTATCTCACCCTGAATTTGTACTAGACAGGCAGTGGAGAAAACACAATTCGTAGAAGAAGTAAAGGATAATCGACTGCTGTCGAATTAAGGAAATAAACACAACTCTCCCACGGCTATTACAGCATTATCCATTGTGTTTGGAAAATTGCTCACCTTCAAAACCTTGACGTGTTCTTATGTTAATAAATATGACCTTTTGGCGATTATGCACGGTTATCATTAGCTAGAAACTGAAGAGCAAAAAACGCGAAGGAAGAAAATAGTGCATGACTTTTTCATCGTTCAACCTCATTTCAATGGCGTTAAATCAAATGATTTATTTCATCCAATTATAACAAATGGGTCTGCTTCAAATTTTTGTAAACAGTTATGAATGATAATCTTTCTTTTATAAAGCTACCGTCAATTTTCGTGTCATGTGCAAATGATGAAATTATGCACGTGCTAAGCTGTTCACGACAGAAATGGTATTCAAATGAATTCCAATATGTTTATGGCTTAAGAAACATAACAATCGAAATGTAAAAAGTGTCCAAAATAAATTGCTAGAGACAATTTGCAATGCACATTTGAATAAATTCAAAAGAAAACCGGAGAAACGAGTTATGGTTTAGGTTCGTCCCATTTATAATGCAATAGTTGCTAAAATTACCATTTTTTATAACCTGCATATAATATATGCAAACAATACTTGCATGTACATGTGTATCCCTATACACGATGGCTAATTGTTATTTTATAATGCTAGTCACATACCTAAATTATTAGATAAGGTGTAATTCACTAACAAGCCATTTTGTTACACTGGGTTGTGGTTACATTTAGAATTCTCCTGATTCTGGGCTAATCATTAAAATACCAATTGCGCCCCCTATGGATTAATTTATAAAAAAAAATGCATGTTTGTTGGATCATATCCCCTTCAGTCATACTGGTTACAGTTGTTCCAATATGTATTTACTTATTGCTTATTCGATGCACATGATAGCCTTTGAATTTACAAACATTCCATTCTGTTTTGAAATAACAAGTTGTTAGTAAATGTCATCACTCTGTCAGGTTATAAGTCAGTATCTTAGGTTTTAAAACAAGGGGTTGAAATGAGGTCATGATTTAACATGGTTTTGAAGAAAAAAATTATTCTCTAATAACAAGATCATACTGTTATATTAAAACTACTGTATACATATTTATAAAACTAGCCTTTTTGTACAAAAATTCATTATGAAGTATCACATTCATGGCTATTTAAAAAGGTCATCTCCAATACTGTCATTATCAATATTTGGCAATGGAATTTAGGACATTGGTTTTTGCTGTGTCCGGTTGCACCAATCTCCTTACAAGCAAGTTCACTTGAGTATTATTTGTCAAAATTTGATTAGCATTTCGAAAATAAAATATAAAAAGCAAATACCAGAATTGACAGTAAACCATAATGAAATATCACCGGTCAAGTCCCATGTGCGAGATTACTTGTTGTTCCTTGTGGGTGGTCAAAACCAGAAAATATGATTGGTCAAGGGTTCAAACAGTCGGAAGTTGGAAGACAACATGGAAAAAGTTTATGGGTTTTAAAACTATGTTCATGTATACTGATAAAAAACAAGATTCATATTTCCTTCAAGAAAGATTAAATGTGCACATGGCATAGATCACTGTTTGAAACATGACAGCAAAAAAAGTTTCTCATTAATTCATGTTACTCGAGGAAGATAATAAGGAGTTGTGCAATTTGACTTATTTAGGTTATCAGAAAAAAATAAACAAAAAAATTAGTAAATACTAATAAACCAGTTTATGAAACATGGTGCAATCAGATTTCAACTTGTTTTTCGAGGAAATGATAATCTATGGATGCATCAAAACAAATGAAATGGATGCTTCTTATCTTTGCAATTTCAATTTATATACTGTAGATTCTTATATTGCACATCAAGCAATTACTGTCGTTCAAATTGCTCACTGACGCACGGTAATTTTGAAAAAACAATGAGTTGATAGATTGAACAATTTATTCGTACTATAGAATACGAAGAACAGAATTTAAATTCTGAAATGAAGGCAAGCAAGGCCAAATAGTCATAAATAACGAGACATGCAATTTCACTAATGTTTTTTTTCTTCTTAATTATACAGATGACCAGTAGCAGTTGAAGGTTATATAAAACATTTTCAAGAATTTAAAAAAAATCAAAAAAGTACATTCACTACCATTGGATTTCAAAATGGCCGCGCTATTTTATACACATCGAAATTCAAAACTAATATTACACAAATATTACTACATGTACATTGAGTAATACATGTATTTTCAAATATACATGAAACAATTTAAATATATAATTATTTATAATAATTTTTAATTCCAGAATATATGAATTTAGAGGAGTGGATGACGCCGATGACGTAATCGTCAGCCAGTACCGCGAAATTCAAAATGATCTCGTTCGCCTTTCAATGTTATTATCAAAATACAGTATTTAAACTCGTAATTTCAGTAAGAATTTAAATCAATCTGCATTATTTGTCTCTACTTAATTTAATATTAACAACTTAAACTGTGTCATCGTATTATAACTAATTCATTAGTTATAAATCCTGGATAATACAAATTGTATAGTACCTACATGTATATCAAACATAATAATTGACATTCTACTAAAACATTCTCTTTACGATTAGTAAATGTCAATATTAAATTTACCGAATTTAGATATCAAAGATAATTTTAAATCTTACCACAAATTACTAAAGCAAAGGAAATTGATAATAATAGGTATTAACAAAAAAAAACTCAAAATAAAAATAATTTAAAAATAAATAAATAAAAAACTAAACTATTTTTTTCAATGTGTATCATACAGATGACCAGTAGCATGTGTATATACAATTTAAAAAATAGTATAAGTTTTATTTATTTTTTTTAATCTTGTTTTCATTTTTGAATTTTTTTTAAAATTTTTTATTATTATTTCCCCTGCTTTTAAAATATGTATATTTTTAAAAAAAAAATATTGTATAATTGGAATTCCGACATACATTACCTTTATGAATAGGATGTAGGCCCATTTTCAAATTATGTTAATTAAGCACGTGGTAACCAAGATGGCCGTCGCCACCAAAGTCTTGCAGTGTAGCTTATGGTAGTATATATCCAATGGTAAATCCGGTATGGCGCTCCTGCTTGACGATGGCACCAAATATGGCAACTTTAGGGCTAGCTAATAGCTTAACAGCACATTTAAAGTTTTGCAAAGCACTAGAATTTAGAATTTGAGGCAGAGAATATTTTGTCAAAAAGCAAACTGTTCGTAGCTCAACCAAGATTTTTTTGCGGGCAGTTTCTCGTAATCCACCTGCTAATGCTCACTATTTTGCAAGTGACGAATGAAAAATGCCTATTTTTCCCCATGCAAGCGTTCTAACTCGGGTACCAGAAAGTTTATTCATATTGTGCGACAGACTTTGTTATCCTGAGACAGTGTTGCCATTGTGTCACTGTGTCCAGACACCCACTTGCCCCCACCCAACCACACAGCGTACTCTTCTCCAGCGGAATGCAGCGCATGCGCACCAAGGCCTCACCCCCAGGAATGGTTTATTAAAAGGTCTTGACAAATAATTTTCCGTCGATTGATATTTTCGTGTTTTATTGTCGAAAACGTCGATTGCCCCCTCCCGAGGTCAGACCATTAAAGCAGGAAAGGCTTCGCCCAGAGCTCTCCTCTCATTGGCCGAAACGAGTCCCCAAGTTCCGCATCTGCCCATTGCGATTAATTAGCTCGCTATTAAACGGCGATCACCTTTAAACGGCCGCTGTTAACCTTCAACCCCAAACAACGAGCTTCGAGTTTTGAATGGGGAAAAATCGAGACTAGACGCCTCGGAATTCCCGGGGTTCCAACCCCCAATCGGAATCTGTTAGAAGCCCTAGGTCACACGATGGCCGACCCAGGTCAGTCTCCTCTGGTCCTCTAGCTTTTGTGCGGGGGTCGGGATCTGGTGCACTTGTCGCTCCGTGTATTGTCCTCTTTTCAATTAGGTAGACCTTAAACGTCCACCACTTTCTATGCCTTGTAACGACTTCACTATGAAACCTGCTTGTTACGGATGCCGAGAGGGGAGGGGCCAAGTCTGGGGGGTTCGGGCCTGCTGACCCCAGCCCAATCGATGGGGAAATGCGAGGTCACCCAAAACTTCGCTTCCACTATTCACGGAGCATTTAGCATTTTGCAATGCGGATTCAAAGTGCTCTCCTGCAACACCTGTTCCCATACAAAACAGATTCAGTTGCAACAAACCAGAAGCGACCTTAACAGCCGGCTAACCATTCCACCGCACAAGTGAATTAATTTGGAATTTATTCATAAAAATATGTCCACAAAAGGTTGCATGGTGTATTTAGGTGCAAAAATGGTGGACGTTTATGGCATTCAGCACCTGCTGCTTGCTGGCACGCAAACATATTGCATCAAAGTATTTTAATACATGTATCAATAGCTTCAAGGTTAGCCATAGTTAACAACTTTGGAACTGAATACTTTACTACAGCATTCGGATCACTGAGTTTGGTATACTGATGAAAACTTGCTACAACTGCATGGATGATGCCATGTGCTGATTGATGTTTAGGATTTCTGCACAACACAAATAAAAATGATAATATTGCCCTGAATTCATCGATGAACAAATATCTGTAAATTATTAGTGTTTATGCAAAAACATTTTAGTGCACCATAATGCACGCTTATGTATTGCTTATTGTAAAATAAAATTGTATAGCAAATCCAAATTTTATAGTCATTTTTTGAAAAAAAAAATTATTTACACTAAATAATTTAGAGTACATGTATATATGTGTTCTGATTGAATACAATGCAGAAAATGCGATAGAAATATAGCAAAACCTAACGGAAAGCATCCTGTGTAAAAGAATATTCTTTCTAAAAGCTTGCATAAAATGTGCCTGTCCCGACTTGGGACCAATGTATAAAAAACCTGTCTAAAAGCATGCTTTTTATTTGTCCCAAGAGTTTGTCTTTAGACAGATTCTACTGTAGCAAGTACAGCTATATACACATTGCTGCAAATTTGTGAGAAGAGTTATAAATTGAATGACCTCTCAATAAAGAAATATTCATTTACAGGAGGTGCATGCATGCACTGTATATTACAGTAAAAAATGCGGAATATCAATGGCATCAATCAACGGTTTAGATCCAAGTTACTTAAAAAAACACAGATCAATATAAAGCATTGGTTTAAATATGCAACATGAGTTTAATTGCAATACCTAATTGGAAAATTAGGATGTATTATAATTAAACACAATTAACACATGATGCATTTATTTGCTCATCAAACCCGGAAGAAAATCCCACTTCAATATTTTTTAATGTGATATACAGTGCCTGCAAACTTAAATCTCAGCCCATGCATTGTAGTTCTTGACATTGATATATTACTGCTATACATGTAGGGATTGAAAGGTATGCCCTATACACCCCAGTATAGCACAGTATGATAACACAGTCTAAAAGCTTACAAATTAACATATAGTGGAATATTTAGGATTCACTTTTCTTTCATGTATGATCTGTTATGCACACTTTAAGTAATCACTTAGTCCATTAAAACAAAAACTACAGAAGAATGTCGTATATTAACCAATGTGGAAAATTTCTTTATAATAATATTACGTAGGTCGTCACATCGAGTGAATTTGACCCTGTGGTTTAACCCCTCGCCATTAAACTGGAGAAAGAATAATTGGTGGGTGTCACAAAAATATATATTAGAAGACAAATTATTGCATATTCTGTATAAGATCCTAAGCACGATCTTGCAGAACGTCTAACGTATCCAAGGCGCATTGTTTCTGTATGAAGTAATTTTGTATCTAGGTTTATAAAAATAATTTTGGCTTCCTTAAAGTAGCCTATAATGATTAAAAATATAATTTGCAGGTAATACACAATATTTAAGACGTTAATATTTAGTCAAACATAACTAGATGACAGAGTACCAATGATGCACTGATTTAAATTTAATGAAGTGGCATATATGCTAATATTTAAATTCGATCATAAACATTGATCCGATAATGTAACATCAAAAGGTGGAAATTGAGTCTGTCTCGATTCTTGAATGGACAAGTTTTCTCCCAAAAAAAAAAAAAAAAAAAATGAGTAAAATGACTCGAATGGCCTAGATTTCACGTATCCCCTCTATGGGAATGACTCAAACTACCACCAAACTTATGTGATTTTTACCCTATTTTCTCCTTTTTTTGAGAAAAAAAATCTTTGGTGTCCAATGAACACCTGCGTAAAAAGGGAAGACTTCATTGCACGGGAAACAACTTCCCCTTTGCTACACATGGCATGTACTTTTTTAAAATTTTTATAGAAATCAAGCTAAACCTTCAAAAATTTTCCCCTTTTTTCCAACCCTCTTTTTGAAAACTGAAAAAGCCTTTTTACCCTAAACCTGTATTCACATGTTTAAAGAGTTTAGGGAAAGACCGGGTTTTTATACTTTTTTAGAATAAATTGGTCACAAAGTGTACTTTTTTCGTATAACGCTGCACCCTTCTTTATTAAACCCTATTTTTTGGGGTAAAAATGTCACCATTATGGTTGTCTGCTTATTTCTATGCCCATTTTCTATGAAAAATGGAGTTCAAACACTTGCCTGATATGGGAACTTTAAAAAAGAGTGAAAAAAGGCCAAGATCACACCTGAATATAGCATAAAATAGAGGTTTGGCCCCAAAAAAACTCTTTGAGCAGGTAGGACACTATCGTAAGTCTAGACGTATACAGAAATCCTGAAAAAAAGAAATGCCAACCCTGTGCATTATACCTTTATGGAGATTTTTTATAACTCCTTCGACTTTTTTATAAAAATCTGAGGAAAAGGAAACCAACGGGTGATTTTGGGTTAGGTCCCTAAGGCTGTTATATTTAATGACTTTTTTATGTATATAGGACAGTGGTATATAGACCCAACACTTAACCCACGCTTTGCAGACATATATCGTTTGAAAGCATGCTTTAAAATTTGATATATGAGAGACATTCGTAAAAAAAGAGTGTATAGGGAACTTTCTTAAGCAGGTCATGTCCAAACCCAATTGGCCCAGGAGCACATCACTGCCGACCTCGAGACATAACTCAAGATTGGTTTCGATTTGAAGCTGATGCTGACAAATTTCCATTTTTTTGTACTCTGACATGTCAAGTTTCAAAAGGTTGTCTGGATTCGCAGATATATGAAGTTTAAAGCAGAAATTGGGTTATAGGTAGGACCATACTATGGAATCAGTGGGAATCCACTAGGGATAACAAACCATCCTTCAAATAAGTATAAATGGGACAATTTGGCAAAATTGAATAAAAAAAGGAGTGGTGTATTCATACAAGGAATTTAATCAAATAACCATTGCAGCACTTCAACATATTTGACCCATATGTCAAACAGATGCATTTCTATATCCATTTGAAAATGTTTGAATAAATTATGACAAATTTTTACATGTATTTCAAAATGTTTTACCCTATTGTGAGACACATATTCATGCAGCCATATTGCAATGATTGAAAAAAACTACAATAGTACAAATAGTTATTTCAAATTAAACGGTATTGATAACGGTTTACAGTATATAGATATTTCAAATGAAATAGTACAGTGATAAATATTTACGCTATAGAAATATTTTAAATGAAATGGTATTGATGAAATTTTAAATATGCATTAAAAATCTAACATATACATTACAGTCATATAATGATGACTAAGACAAGGTTGTCAAAATACATATACATTTTTAATATGCAGTTTTATTTGTCCTATTATTGTATATGAAACTTTTCTATAACTTATATCAAGGGTATGTCAAAGTAACTATAAATGCACATTTACCTGGCTTATACCTTAACACACAAATTTCAATGATTGGGGATGATAGAACTAATTTCAGGATTTTAAAAGAGATTTAAAAAATATTTCGAAAAAAATTATCTTATTAATGATCTTAAATAATTTTACAATTTATTTAAATTCTTACATATACAGTCACTTAAATGTGATTATAACAATGTTGTCAAAATAAATAAATGGAGCATATCTGGAGCTTAACACATATCGATTAAACTGTGTTACGAAACCAAGGCATTTTTAGAATAAAGTTACCATCCTGCCCCGACTTTTTCAAAACAAAATTGTCTTATCCACCTGCCCTACCTTGATCTTTATTCTCTAAAAATATACACATAATGGTATTAGAGACCCAGTTCAAAAATACTATACTCGTATCATGTCCCTCAAACAGGTAAAAAGCAAACGAGGTGCAAGTCTTTTCATGCATCTTTAAAAATTTCACAGTTCTGGAATTCTGACATCTGGGTTGAATGACCACAGGTTTTTTTCCCCCATTTTTCATTTTTTTTCTCATGAAAGGATACATTTGAAATGCCATATACAGGTGACCTAATCTATTTTTACGCAACCAACAATGGTGCTACCGTAAAAGTGTCTGCTTGAATGGGGTGCACAAAACGCTAGTTCCTAAAAGATCTTTTTAGCCTAAAAAACCCAGTGGTCTAAAAACATCCCCACCTTTATATAGGTCTTTGGTGTTCATTCTAGACGTTGATAAATTGAGCAAATACGTGGGAAAAAAAACTTGAAAAAAAAAAACTGATACCGAATCTACTATACATAGAACATTTTACACCAACGGTCCGTCCACCTGCAATGTCCACCTTAAGACCTTTTGTGTATACTTTATGCTGGTCACCGACCTGTCACTGATTTGCAGGTTGCATATACGGTAAGCTTCGTACAATACGAGGTGGTTTAAAAATAAATGTTGTTTTTTTCTAAAACGTAGAATAAAATTACCAAATCAATAGCTGGGTTCGACGACAAACAGGAAATGCACATGGTCATAAGGGTCGAAGGTATTCTTCTATTTTACTACCTATTGGGGACCTACACATTTCACTTGAAACCTTTCATTCACTAAAGGTGGTATCTTATGCATTAAGATGATTAAGTTAAGCAGCTTAATATGTAAATATATGGAAGATGACATTCTAAAATGCATCATAGGAGATTATATTCGATGCAGTTTTAATGACCTATTATTAACATCCTATATTTTAAATATCATTAATTTTCAATTGTGATCATGATTGCATAGCATTGTATAGTTCCTAATGTTTTTTTTAAAGATGTTTCATCAGGTCCACAAAACAATTTTCACAATGAAGACAGTTACAAATAACTTTTATAATTTGAACCATATTCAAGAAACAATTTTCAAGAAACAATTTACAGGAATTTATAGGTTAATCATTTAAATTTTTAGCAGGTGACCAAGAAGACCAAATACAAACTTTATGATTGATTTTACTGAAATCTGGTTTAATAAATTTAGCATACACGTTTATGGGACACCCTTCTAAATAAATTATGATAACAGCATATTCATACATCATCAATTAATACAGTATGAATTCCATATAATGTTTATCGTGGATTAACCCACAAATTATTAATAATAAGTGAAAAAAATATTGTATATATGTTCATTAATTAGTTAATTACCACTTTTAATCACAACTTGCAATGCGAAATGATTACACTTAAGGCCATGGACCTATAATGATGATATTCACAAGCGACAGAAAAATTAACGTACAAGTTCGAATTAAAAAATTAACTATCATTTTTTGTTTGTTAATTACATGAACACCAAAAACTACTGATTTAACTATACGAAAATACAATTAAAAAAATTTAACAGACGTTATAAATTGTATTACAGATGTATGCAGTAAATGCAAAAGTAATAAAATGTTGTTTCTGTTTATCATGAGAAAAGTTAAATCCACATGACATCTGAATGGTCATTTTCTAAAAATAGTTACTTATAAAAGTTTTGAGTCGCCACACTGATCCCCAATTTTTGAAAAAGCATGGGTCCTCCCATTCTCCCATGGCTACAATTCTATACAATTTGCAATGCACCGGTCAGAAATAACTTCTTGCCATTTATAGCCCATTGCCATATTTTTGCTCTTTTCTGTATATATGAAAAGTGATAAGTAGGTCCTAAATATGGGTGAGTATTATAGTTCAAAGGCAGCACCTTTCCATATATAAAGTAAAAGATCCCATGGTAAAATCGTGGGAAAATCAGGAAATTGGCCTTATATAAATAAAACTGTAAAGAAAAAAAAAGGTGGGCCTTCAGGTTACCAAGAATACTGAAGGTTAGGATGGGCTTGGCCTCACCGCATATAGGCCCGAACTAATGGCCTAAACCTGCAATGGGTCAGTAACCACGATGTGTCCAGTACAGGGTTATATTTAGTTTCCCAGAGTTATAAATATAGTCACCATAGCTGAGATATTCGAGCCTCCAAAGGGCTTTATCATTTCTATGGTAAAACCAATACATCACCTCCCGTTTCCCTAAAACGAGTGAAAAAAGGTCCCTAAAACCAAGTTTTTGAGGGAAATACCGGAATTGGATTATTGTTCCCAATTTCGTTTGTGTTTGCTTTGAATGCCATCGGACAAAACCCCTCCCCCAGATGGACAGTCTAGCCACATGAGAGAACACAATGCATACTTGGGAGGTTTATAGTCCACTAACGTTATAGAGGGGAACAATAGCCCCAGTCTGGTGCATTGAAGCACCTTTTGGGATATCGCACAACCTGCGCTTTACCTGTTGGTTATAGCAGAGAACTTCACCTGCATATATAGGAGAGATCTTAGGTGCGAACATATGCAGAGCAGGGAGGTTCCTACATACATATGCATGGGAACTTTGACATTTCTAATTCCCAACAATAGCGAAAGGACTTTTCCTGTCTGGTTATCCCCTTCATAGTTCCATAAAGGTCGGGGCGAAGGTAAAAGTCCGGCATGTAGGGCCAACGGCCATCGCGCCCTCACTTTCACAAAAATGTTTGACAACCCTTTCTTATTATATCCCAGTCCCCACTTTCTCATTGCCCTCCCCATTCAAAAGCTGTTGATTAGCTCAGGTGTCAAGTGAGGTGAACGATTCCCAGGGCAAATAGCAAAAGCCTTCCAATGCACTGCCTTTCCAGCTGCTATTAACAAGTTTATTGCAAAACGATAAGCGAAATACCCATAAGGGCAGCCATTATAGGTAAACAATACATTTGCGAAGACCCAGGCTTTTTTAACAGGTCTGGGATCAGGGCTCCGTGGCACCCAAATCACAATGTGGAGGGCACACCTATGACACGAAAAAGCACCCGAGATCTCGACAGGTCAGGAATATTTAGAAAAATCATTGAGATATGGGAGTGCTCCTTGCACGAGAAAAGTGCCCTTACACGCGAGTTTGGGGCAGTACTTAAGTCCTAAAACGATTTTATCGAATTGTTCGATATGATATGGGGACCTATACATTTTACTTATATGTTAACCTCTGGCTTCTCATTCCACGTAGACCTATGCACCTTTGTTAATCATTGATTCATGGCATACACTATAGGTGTCATATACTGCACTTGCCCAAATTACATTTTTGTCACACCTGCACATTTTGTGGCATTTTGGCATGATCCCAAAGCAATCTGGTGAACTGGAGTATGCTTAAGTCACATTACTTGCATTTACTAAATGAAAGGTTTTAAATATCGTTAGGACATATCAAATATCATAAAAACATTTAAAGTAAATGTGTTGATAAAGATTGTAATGTTTCACGAACAAGGCATGTAGGTTTTTTTTGACTGCTATACATGTAGATCTACAGTAGGCCATCTTGTATTACAGAAAATATGATGCAAATGTTACCTCATCACAGCTTACATATTCAATCTACATGTATTATTATTAAAATGTTATTATTAATATAATAGCATTTGAGAAAATAACATGCATTTTATAACATGATTACTTACATGTATGGGTCAAAATTTGAAATATTTAATTTTTTTAGCATAAAGCCTATAAATTGTAAATATAAACCAAATTTAACTACATTGTATATACATGTGTATGCATCAGTATAAAAATACTAAATCTTTTAAAACTTCTTTAACATAATGAAGGTTTTTTTAAATGTTTTGGGTGTGACTATGCTATATATACATGTATATAAGTATAGGTACCTGTATATACACAAACATCTGAAACAAATACATTACACGTAAACAATGAAAAAATGTCAGAAGCAATATGATAAATTGGATCAATTTTGAAAATTTAAAATTCTTGGGGTCGCATAGACCCCAAAGGTCGTCAATTAGAGGGTTAACGAAGAACGGTTCAGTTGTCGAAGAAATGTATAGCCTATATAGGTGACCATATCAAACCATGTACATGTACGTTGAATATAATAATCACGTTTGATTCTCGTGCATCAACCAACCCAATGATGCCAAGCATCCCGGACCACACGAGTGACCTTTGACCTGAAAACGTTGAAACGATGCAATTTAGGTACTTACACATGCATCGATATGTATTGATATTACCCTTATGAGGGATGGAAAGTTCAATTTGCATACATGTATTCCAGATATTACCAGAAAAAAAAAATCTAGAAATACGAATAACGACTTTTTTTTCAACGAAAAAAAGTATAAAAAAGGAATCTAAGAATGCACCCTTATTTCCCCTCCCAATTTTAATAAAAAAAAATAAAAAATACCATGGCCGCATGCCTCTCCAGGGGTGCATTTAAAAACGGGATCCTCTATAATTTGTATCAAGAATTCGCTATATTTTCCTGCGAGGCATGGTGTTTATTTGCACGTTGGCGGTGGGATAAATTTCCCATCCAATTAAAAAGCGTGCGATAACGTTTTGGGACTCGAAATGGCAACCCGTGCGATACGGCGGCGTAATTTTCGCCTAATTTATGCAGAAGACGTTAGTGAGAATATACCCTTGCCCAGGGCACAGAATTCCCCCCTCATGTACCAAAATTTCACTTTCACCACGGTCTGGCAATGTCTCGAGAGCTGCACCGAAGAACGAGACGCTATTCTCATTGCCAATTACCCCCCTGCCCTCCCCCTTCACCCCAAAGTTCACCCATGTCTTGGCCCGAGGAAGTCAAGCCTCGCCCCAGCGTGATTACAAGGGCGAGCGGGAACACAGAGGTTAGCCCTCCAACAAGACCCGGGGCACTTGAATAAGTGCCGAGGGTAAGTGAATGGTAACCCCAGCTTTCACGCTAGTCGAGGCTTCATTCACTGCTCAATGGAACCCCCCGACTGAATCCTGGCCCGCCACAGAGAACGGGGGCAAAGGGGACCCAAGAAGAGCCGCTAAACAGACAAGGGTGCAAAAGGTGGGGCACGGAGGTGAAACGGGGCCAAAAATAAAGACTGGCGGGTCAGGAACCAGGGTTCATCCGGCGTTCGCTCGGGTGACCCCCGGAACAACTAATCAACTCTGCATGGGAGGTTGGGAAAATGACGATTTATGCAAATACGAGTTGCGTTAACGCAAGTGCTCACCCAATTCTCGAATGCATTTGCGAAACGCAATACTGGGAGTGCATGCTGTGTGAAATATGCACTGTTTTCAATTCAAGAAACAGTATACAATCATTGGCCCTTAACTTCAATACGAAAAAGTATAGGTGACCACTACATGGTATTGGAAATATGGGGAACCATGCATCAAATATAAAGATAAGAAATAAATGTATGCATTCCGAACAGCACTTTATAGATGCATTTTGTATGCTTCCGTAATACTTGTATGATAATTCAAAACGAACGCAATGAAAATAATTCTGCAACAATGTTTTCAAAAAAAAATTAATTGAAATTTGCAGTATAAGCTATGCCCAAAATATCAGGTTATCCATAAAAGGTTTATATAAATAATGCATTCTGTTATTCCAATAATGTACATGATCTTTATTTAAAAAGTTAACCAATAGGGAGATTAAGCTGTAGGCTATACGTCTTGCGTACATGTGAACGTATCTGACAGCACTGTCTTTTTCAATAGCGAGATTAAGCTGTCATGTGTTTAACGCGAACTTAAACGACAATTTCGAATTGCACATAGGCCTAGCTATCAAATAGTTTATGTTCACGTTCAAGTGTACGCAAACCCCGTCTGCTTCGCGTTCACGTGAACGTAAACGTGGAAAAAATACATTGAAAATGACAGTGCTGACAGCTTAAACTCGCTAATGGCTTTTTCTCCCGCTCACGTGTATACGTTCCATCGTTTCATTGGTTACGTGTATACGTGTATGCGAAGCCTGCCTTCTTTACGTACACGTAAATGTAAACTATTTGACAAGCAGGTACAAGTGCAATTCGAAACTGTCGTATACGTTCGCGTTGAACGTAAGACAGCTTAATTTCCCTAATATCATATACACATGTACCGTGAATTTTTGTTGAAAGTATACATGTGCTCACGATAAAAAACTAAACATACAGTTTTTAGACCAAATTTAGCTAAGTTCGTAGTGACGGAGGCTGAGAGGAGCCAAATTTTCGGTTTCGCCGATACAACATTACATGTCTGTCTACCAATAATTACATGTGAAATTAAAGCTATTAGATGAAGCGCTATTACAATATAAGCATTGTCACCACAATAGATCTTAATCCTCATATGCATGCATTTTTAACAGCTGCAGCTGTTAAAAATAAATACATGCATCATTACAGACGTAAATATTAAATTTAAAAGAAAGCGGCCATGTTGGAAATGTTAACGGTTCATGCGCCTCCAGGGGGTGCTGAACACTGTATACGGGCATGCCTACATTGCCACTTAAAAATTAATTAACAATGGTCAGGAATTACAGTATGCTCAAGTAATCCAAACGTGTTCTACGCCTATACAAGGTCAAGGGTCGTGACTGGAGAAAGATTTCGTATTTCAATACATACATGTATGTATATGATGAACAACACCCTGGAGCCTCAGACAGTAACCCAATGCCTTTAACTCTGCTAACAACCATGGTCTACGAGCATATTTTCACTTCAACCGCAATCCCGAGGCAAGGTGTCAAGTAGTACAAGGTTGATTTATTGAAGAAAAAAGAAGCGAGGGTTCGCAACCCGGGGAGACCTCCTCAGATCCAATATCTAAAATGGCCGCCTTTTTGGAAGGCAGTAGTGGCCGAAAATTTGCGGCCAAACTGACCTCCTCAACTCTAAAGAGCTCCACTTTCTTACACTTGACCAACAATATAAACACACCTGAGGCTGAAACTGAGTCTTACGTACCCTTTTTAGCATTATCCAACAACAAATTGGGGATCACAAAAGAAACGTTTACCAGGGGCACTGAAGGGTGGAACCACTGATGGTCTTGTTATTGTTTGGCCAACAACGTAATTATACTCCAAACACAAACCGACGGTAAAAATGTCATCTGTTTGCGTTTACGATCGCCCAACTGACAATGAAAAACAACCAAGTGGGGTCAAATGATGTCATCTTTATTAATTGGACCAAGGCATGGGTCGTCCATTTAACACGTCAAAAACTAAGGTGGGGATGTTTAGCCAAAATGACGATTGAATAATGGTGAGGGGGATGGGATAGCAAATGACGACATCTACTTCCGGTTGTCGCCGGAAGCCTGCTGGGCAGTAATTGCTGGTGGTGAATTAGGCAAACCTAATATGGGGAAAACCATGGAGTTCAATTTCAAATACATGTACAAGCGTCCAAAACGGCCATGGAAAATAACATGTTTAACCATCTGATGACCACCTGTGCATAGTGACCATTTTCATAGATTTTAGTGCATACATGTACGTTTTCCTTTATAAAAATTCTCTGTATAGTGACCATCTGTATACAGTCACCGACTTCAGTTTTTGGGTGCATTGTCACCTTTAGCAGGTTTTACTATATGTGACTGCCAAAAGTTTAAAAATTTCAAGACGTCAATTGATATTAATAATTTGGTTTCATTGGAAATCTCAGACAGTTGTCATGTATTAGTGTGTCTATTACAATTGCATTTTGGATGTTTTATACTGAAGAAATAAATCATTCCCTTGATGAAAAACAATATTGGTATTTTCAAGATTAGTTTTAATTCAAACATGCAATCATCAGATATAAATGTAACACGTATTGTGTATTATGTTTAAAATATTTTCTGGACGAATAGATCCCAGGTGGTCAAAAGAATTTTCAAAAACAAGTTTTTTTCAAAATCAAACTTAATGCCATTTATCTTGGAAATGTTCAAATGCACTCACAACAAGTGAGCAACAAGGGTAAAGCCAGCAAGGTATTTCAATATACAGTGGAAATATAAGAACCTAATGTCAAATTCTCTTTAGGATGTATCACAAGGTACAACGTTTATTGGTACTATACCAATGCAGGAATGTTGCATCAAAGAGGAAAACATTCCTCTATAAATTCATCAGAAATGCGCCATCCATGCATGGTTCACTGATACATGCACATTACACCAGACTCTCAAAGCAGTGCAAAAAAATAGGGATAAAACTTTTCAAGCAGAAAAGGGGATCGAGTACAAGAAAATGTGGGGAGGAGTCCTTGGCTAGGTTCAAGCGGCTTACATCAGTTGAAGAGGATTCCTGAAGCGCGCATGACAGGGACAGCAGGGAGTTCGCCAAGACATTCAAGAAGTTCAATAGCAGTGATTAGCCTTTAACATTTTCTCGACGCTTAGGTTAAAAGAAGGTATTTATGGTAAGGGCTGTCAAGCGGATTATGAGCAATAACAATGTAACTTATACCCAACTCGCGAAACTTAATGCATTATAAGGTAAAAGTTTGCCAAATCTCAGAAGCTTCACTATACATTATACCATGCATGGTGCATGGAGAAAAAAAGAAACTCTACAAGAGGTCCCCAAAATTCACGCACATTTACGTACACTACCCTGTATACTGTCATTTCTTAGTGACTAACGAGTTCCATGACATGCGTTAAGTTAAATCTCGACATTCGTAAACTCGCAAACATGGTAGACTGAATTGTGTGAGAGAGGATTGAAAAAACAAATTCCCCATGCTGGAACTAACGAGTGGCGTATCCTCCTTAATTAACGTTAAACCACCACTCCCAGTATACCGACAATGAATTAGTCACGTCTGCGTGGAGAATGCACTTTTCCCATCCATACTGCTAACAGGACAGAAGCGGAAACGAATGAGATATCCCTTGCCCATGCACAGCCACTGAAATAGTCACACAAATAGGAAGGAGACATTTTTCCAATGGCATCCTTCAGATTGTAGCACTAAGTTTCAAAACAACAACAATATGTTTTATTATACTGCATACAATCTTATTACATTATTAGCCCCAGGCCACACTAGGCTGGAAACGCGCGTTTGGCTAGCCTCAAACAAGGCTTTTTAATTAATAAAGAATTTTCGCACGAGATATGTATGTGCACATTTTATAATTCTAGAATTTAAAGTAAATTCGATGTCCTGTTTGAGGCTAGCCAAACGCGCGGTTCCAGCCTAGTGTGGCCTGGGGCTTAAAGGATTGATGACATACAGGGTGGCTCAAAAGTCAGTACCACCCCACTTTATTTCTCCCCAAATATTGTACTTATGAAAATTCTGTTAATGAGGTTAAAAGGAAGTCATGTGTGTTTTAGTCAATGATGTTATTAGATTCTACCTACCCTTTTTTCACGTAAACCCTAATTATAACTTTTTAGCTGTAACACTTAGGACCAAATGTGAAATTAAGAAAAGGAAGAGAATGGTCTGTTTGTATGAAATCAACTGCTTTCATCTTCATTGGCATTTATTTAAAGATGTTACAATGTTTTTAAGAAAAGAGGGAAGTGATAATGGTAGCTACAGGTGCAGCACAGTGGTGCAATGCTGGGAAACTACTTACATTTACTATAGGACCTTATTGAATCGAAATCTTCACTGCAATGCACCACTGAATTGCACCGTAGCTACCATTTGGTGTTTCCCCCTGTTCTTAAAAAAGCATTGTAACAGCTTTAAATAATTGACAATGAAGACAAATAAAAGTTCATTTCATTTTCCTTTCCCTAAAGTTTATCAGACCCTCTACAATTATAAACTTTACAGATATTTATCCATGAAATGGAATATACATATACATTGTACATAAACAAAAAAATTAAATAAATAATAGAATAGTTATGCTAGGTCCTCGTACATTTCATTTGTTCCTTACAGTTTCCAAAATTAAATTAAAAAAATAATTTAGAAAAAAAAAAAGGTTCATTCTAATACGCAACCTTCTTAAACGTGAATGGGTTTGAATAACAAATAAAACCCTATAAGCATGGGCATCGACCTATACTACTCTGCATGCAAAAAGAACATTTTTCCAGCAGCAAATAAATCTAAAAACAAAGTTAAGCTCAAGATTAATGCAAAATTCTGCGATTCAAGCCTGGGAGAAAAATATGGCCGCCAATATATCAAACTATTGTCACGACACCAGAACGGATGTAGGATAGAGCCAATTAAAGGAACCCTTGTTGAATATACATAAAATTAACAGTCTTGCTGGACAAAGTAGAAGTTGGTATAGCATAGGTTTCAGTTGCCCGGCAGAGGGCGTGCGAGTCCGATGGCCACCAAAAGCCCCCAAAAAACAACTAGGTTCAGCCAGGTGCCTCCTGCGAATTCTAATAAGTTGAGACAGCTCGAGGTGTAAAAAAGTCAGGATGAAATATAGGATGAATAGGCTTCAGTCAGCCGATCGAAAGTGCATGTAATGTTGTAATGGGAATGTAAAAGGATGCGTGTTATGGCGCTCTGCCTACCCGCTGCCACGAGCAGACCTTGTGGCTATGTGTAATTAACCTTTGGAGACGGGGGAAACTTAAGTGGCAATAACAGATTCATTTGTGCAGCAAACCAAAGGCCCCCATTGCAGGGATAATTAAACTTTGAATTATTTCTGGCCAATGCGCGTTGTTTTCCACGCAGGCGCGTATATACAGAAAACTGACTTGTCATGCACATATGTCAGAAGTATGAATATATATATCTACTCTTTCCCTTCTAAATCATCAGAACTCCATGGCTTCAGGCACCCCTTTGGCCATCCCATGCAATCCCCCTTCTTCCTCCACATATACCCCTTGCACCAAAACTTTCTCAAAACCCCCATCGTCCAAACAGCCCCTAGTACAAATTCTTGCATCGCCCTTTGGAGAGACCAATAGTTTACGTATATGCATAATAGCACAATTTTCAACAGCATCCATAGAAAATAAAAGCTCATATGTCGCCCGTCGCATCTGGCTCGCATTAAGTTCCAATTAACGTGCGCTGAAATCCAGTAAATCACACGCTGCTTAGACTGCAGTGCGAAGTAAATTTTCAGTCTCGACGAAATGTACAGATGACAGGCATAAAAATCCGATAGCTAAATGAAAGGCACTTTTTGTTTTATAATGGTGTACAGATTTCGCAAATGAAGAAGATTAAATAAGATGGGCGATAAAAAAAGCAAAGCACATGTCATCATCATTCATTGTTAGGAAAATGGCATTATTCTTACGTTTGGATCCCGGAGTATATATACAAAACTCCTAACACGAGTTTCTCCCCAAATAACAGAAATAATGGGGCGATTTTGGAGTAGGCAGGACGAAATTTATGCGCAATTTGCGGATCGATGAACGAGCATTTCAGACAGGATGAATTATGACAGAAGTTCGCTAATTTGAAGTACATGTACATCAGACTACACATCATGCATGTAGTCATAACGTGCATGTATAAGCACTGTTTTAGCACAAAGCATGTTATGAATTCACAAAGGTTATAAAAGTTTGAACAAAGAAATGTAAGCATGCAGTAGATATACACACTTTTATATACATACATTTACATGCATACAGGGTGCACCGAAAGTAAGTTGCCAAATTTACAGGGTTTGTAGCCTGTGGTATGTGGAGTATAAATGCAAATCTGAACATGTGGGCGCAAATGTCTCTTTAAAATAACAAATCGAATTTTTTGCAGATTATAACTTTCTGGCAATTATAATAACTCCTAAATGATAACAATTCATAGCAATTGCCGGAAAGATGGCTTGGTAGCATGCAACATGCTCTCTCTCCAGCATTTGCTAACATTACTGGCATGTCCTGGACCTATATTTTACAGGCATCGACAATTCAGACCACCAAGTCTTCTAGTGTACCCATACTTATTATGTATTAGTGTGTCCATATCTATTAACACCTATTATGATCATGAACAATGTTTCAAACACGTTAAGACCTTCTTCACACCAACGTTGATGTAGATCAAATGATGTTAATCAAGAAAACTTTTGCGTGTTAATTCACACCGCAGAACTCA
>JAQGCC010001528.1:0-23171 GCA_034698905.1 Xestoiulus laeticollis | reverse complement strand
CTTATATTGAATACACTTAGTTTTTGATTAGATTCCCAACTGTACTACATGTATACTAATATTGTACCTGTATTTTTCATATTTTGCAAGGTTGTTTATAAGAATTCTTATGGTAATACATGCATGCACTTGGAAGGAGCTACCTAAATTTAAATAAAAACGAGCTTCGCCTCATTCAAGAGCCTTATTGTAAATTTGTCAACGATCCAACAAGTGGTTATAGAGTACGCTTTTCCAAGTGGTATGAAGAGTCGAAATGGTAAATAATACCAAGGACGTCGCTGAAGGAATTAAGCTAAAATTTCCGTCGGAATTGTTTTAGTCGTTCTGCCCAATTTTTTGAATAATTAAAAAAAAGTTTTATAGGCCTATAGACTGTTAAAAAAACTTGGGTTACATTTGTTCAGTTTATAACTATTGTTTATAAAAGCGTCAATTGGGATCCCTTGAAAAACGTGAATTTGGAAGCGTTCCAAATTGAAACATTTCCCAGACCTACATTGGTATTTACAGTTGTTATTTTTCGCTCCCCTAGGCCTAGAACAATGAACCTATATAGCACGAGCCTAAATACGTTCTATTTTTATAATTAAGCATGCTGGTTCTATACTTCGCTAGTAATAACCACTTTGTCCCCAAGCCCCTGGTGCTGAATCTACTAGAATCTCTATTCAGGCTCTCTAGAATCTACATGCATATTGCGCCATCTATTGGGATTTTAATATGTATTGAAAGGGCTCGAATTTTAACATCATCCTATCGAGGGTGCGAATCCTAGTAAGCCATTAATTGCCGAACAACCCAAAAATTGCTATCAATGATGCACAAGATCATAAAAGACTAATCGATAAATTGGCGAACGATGGTCATGTTAGGTTTTAGAACCACTTTTCAACGCACATAGATCTGACGAATAGCCCATATAATTCACATTGTTCACGAGGCATTGACCTGGAATGACATAAATTTGATGCTTGCCGTCTAGATCCGTAATAGGGACCTTGCATTGAAATCCTTTCGGAGGGGAATGGATGGATCATGGGGGAATGTTTGCCATCGATGTAATTTCATTTAACATTCATCTAGGATGATTGGACTGTTTCCACTGATTACTTTTCATACCAAACATAAAAATGCACGAATTTCTCATCAATTTCAGATGCCATTTAACTCGATGGTATATAGGCCTATCTGTTGTTTCGTGGCTTTGCACGGAAGCGCCTTTAAACTTTGAACTAGAGAACTGATGCAAGACAGTCTTTAAAGAAACGATAAGGGAAATTTTAATATCTTAAAAAAGCAGATTTGTGCAATCTAATGTGTTGTTCTTTCTAAAATTAATCAATTTGTCGAACGATTTATAAACCCAAATATTTGAAAAAAAAAGGCGACGAGACATTTTCTCACATGGACATTTCCCCACCTAGATTTAATTTCGCACCCGATTTCAGTAATGTTTAGTTAGATTAGAGTATAGCTAGTTACTTGATAAAAGCCAACTTTAGGCGGCTGCATGTGAAATTTTTTAGTCTCAATTGCAGGTCCCAACATGAGCACTGAAAATGAAAAAAAATGGAATTGAAGAAAAATCTACACCAAAACCTGTAAATAGCGAACCTCTAAATATCGATGACCCTGGAAGTACTGATAACTCAGTCGGCACGATGAGTATGGTTATCAATTTGCCTGAACCTGCAAATAGCACAACTTTTCGTGTAATTGAAGATAAAAACGGATCCCCTGTAAGCCGAAGGCTATAGGTTATAGGTTTGGTTAGGTTAGAATCCCTCCCAAAGAAACCGGAAGTTAGGGCAGAATCCTTCCTAAGAAAACCGGAAGTTAGGACAGGATCCTTCCCAAAAAACCGAAAGTTAGGACAGGATCCTTCCCAAAGAAACCTGAAGTTAAGTTAGAATCCCTCCCCGAGAAACCGGAAGTTTGGTCAGAATATAACACTACGAGCGCTAATTGCACATGTCGAGACCTGCGGTTGAGGCTAGAAAATAGCACAGTCGGCTAAAGTTGACTTCTACTGTCAGGATAGGCTAGGTTTCGTTAGGTTTTGCAATACTGATTATTGCAATTGGAATTAACCTGAGCAATCAAATTTTGCTAAATTCTTAACAAATATTTGCATATAGGGTCTTACGATGGTTACATGACTCGGTTAGATCTGGTGTGATGAAACATGCTCTTTTGTAATGGAATTACCCATAATGGGAAGTAGTTTTAGCCCTGCATTTATCTAAATTTAGTTGCCTGGGCGAGGATTTCATTTTCGACGGATTCTTTTTTTGTGTGTGAATATAGCTTTGAGCTAAACAAAGCAACGTGATTTAAGTGACTTTCTATCACCTAGAATTATGAGAGCAAAATTGTACGTTTGTCGTTCGCCATTTATAGATCAAAGACATGCGCTTTTCTTACGTCTCGTAATCGCCAGAAAGTATACGCAATTTGAATCACCATTTCATCGATACACGTTGATTTGCCTGATGCTCTACCAGCAAGTTAACCCAAATCACTTAATATCCAACAGTGGATGACTAAATTGTCGAATTATCAGTGAACCGTTGCACCAAAACAAACGTTCATGCCCTCATTGCTTCCTCATATATTAGCTAATCATGTGACTTAAACTGCAGCTCATCAAGTGAATTGAAATTGGTTTTCGATAAGATTTTCCACGTGTCCGAATTGGGCCATACATCCACATCCTCGTGCTTCGATGCAATATAAATTTCCGATGGCTAAATTAGCGCTTTTGGCTAACATGGTTTTATGAGTGGGGAGTTTGGGTTTCTGCTTATTACGAGATAAACTTGCACGTAATGTATGCATTCACTTAAGTTATGTGATTTTGATTGCCTGCATTTTTTTTTGTGTGTGTGTGCCCTTTAGGCATCTTGTTTTATTTGGTATGGTTTGTGGATCGATTAGGCTTTGTTCGCCTTTTAAACATGCATCTGTTTTTCTTCAGAAACAATTGCAAACGTTTAAACACGTGACGCATTTTCTGGATAAATGTTATTGTGAATCGAGCATGGTTCGTGGGTGGGATTGTTGTAAAATAAGGAAAACGGTTTGTGAGAGTTCATCATGGTGAACTGGCAAGAAAATGAATCTGAGCATGTGCTTGCTCACGCGTGCTTATACGAATCTTGGAAATGGATTCAAGTGATGCCCTTGGCTATGCGTCGTATGGTAATGCAGTACCTTTCCTTGGGCCTATATATCCAGTTTTTCACCTTTAATTTTCACGATTAGCAATTAGTTTTAAGTGTATGTGCTCATCGTTGAAAATTATGGCCATGTCATAATTCAATGTTTGTATATAAGAGTGGTCCCACAAGCATGAAAATGTCAGGGAAATTGGATAGACATTCAAAAGCCAGGTAAAATTGACTCGGAAATTCAATACAAATATACAAGACATATGTAATGCATTTGTTTTCACGTTGCCCAGGTATTACAGTAAAACCTGGTGAAATAACCGCCTCTGTATAGCGACCACTTTTGATAAATTGGTTTTAGTGCATACATGTATGTTTTCCTTCATACAATTTCTCTGTATAGTGACCACCTGTATACAATGCCTGAATTTGGCCATTCTGAGGTGGTCGCCTTTGGTATACGGTATAGCTATCGCAGAAATCAAGAAACAAACTTCAGCTTGCATTGCATCTATAGAAATGGGAATTCCCCTTTGGAACTTATTTTAACTTATATTTTATGTAAATAGAAATTGACATCCGAAATTGAACCGAAAAATAAATTTTGTAAAATGTAATTTCACTGGGAATTAACAGAGTATGATATTTTGTCAGAGCGACCGCGTAACCAGGTTTGGTTAATTTTTCCCCAATGGGAATAAAGCGATCAGCGTTTTTTAAAATTTTGATCCAGAAATATATCGAGCACTTTTCGGTGCCTCCTGATGCACTCATCCGCAGACTGAAATTGAACTTTTGGCATTTAGGAAGAGTAAAACATTCGCAATCTTATTACCTGGGTTTGGGAGTGGTGCTTCGGAAGGTACATTATGACTGGGGAAAAAAGTGGTGCTCGAAACTATGCACCGATTTGGTTAGGTTTTTACTACTGTGTTCGAATTCGTGGATAAATTATTGAACGGTAATAGGGTCCTGCTTTTTTTCCTCCCGAATGGACATACAGTGTATATTAGCTGCGAAGTAACATTAGGGAATGATCATTTCAACTGCTGTACTAGGTTTTACTTTTAACATAAGATCTTATCTTAAAAATAAAACGAAGTCTTAAGCCTGGTCTACACGTGACGTTTTGCCGTCAGTCTTGCATGACCATGACGAGAAAACTATCACTGACATCATAACGTTACATGTAGACCAGGCTTAAATCCTGTTTCAGTAAACATCAGAGGTCATCAGCGTTCGTTTTGTCGTCATGCTCATGCAAGACTGACGACAAAACGTTACATGTAGCCTAGACCAGGTGTTATTCTGAACTAAAAGTAAAAATGGTCGCTCCATAATGTAACATTGTTTAGCCTACTACTATTGTATTAATTATCATCGTGACAAAAATGGCTTCTTTCAAATTGAAATTCCGCAGCCATATTGGAAATGTTATCGTATTTTTTTGGATAAGCTGTTTATAACTGGTTTATAATACGATGCCAAAAATTGGATTAAAAAATTTATGATTTCAAACTCGCACACTACAATGTATATAGTGCTAATATGCACCATGTGAGTGATTAAACCACTTTTCAAGACGTTGGGTTGTGAAATTTTGTCTAGAAGTAGAGCTATAAAATGAGATAGTCAATCACTTATGAACCCTGAAACTGAATTTATTCATGCGCTGTATCAATAGAAGCGTATATTCACACGTAGGAAGCCCCGAATTCATTGTTACGACAATGATATTTTTTGAATGACACGACTGTGTGCAGGTATAGAGTTATAGCGGGTGAAAGCCTATATTGACTTTTTTGGTATTATTCGTCACTGAATAAGCACAGTATTTGTCATAATGGATGGAATATTATTTCATACGAATGACTTTCAATCTGAGCCTGCGCACATTTTTTTTTATCTTTCTATAATGTACATGTATACAAGCAGTGCTTGAATCCCAATCCGAATATTATATGTGTTTGTTGCACATATGTTATCGCGGATAAAGAATTTCTTGGGAATTAGAAAATCACTCTTTTTTGTCGTGTTGAGTTCCATTTTTGTGGTTTGGCATTTAATTTGTAATGTTATATTTTCATTCGGCCATTCGATCGACCATTGTTCCGGGAAATAGCAGTGTCCATTCCACTATGGGATAATTGAAATATAGGTGATACAGAAAAACAAATTGTTATCTAATTAGTTCGCGATAATGGATATATCCCTATAAGTTCTTGCTCCATGACGATTTTGGAAGCAGTATTTGTGTCAATCTTTTTGATCAGTCTTTCCAGATCATGCAAGAATGAAGATAAAATAATACGTATGGACCAGGCTTTAAACGAAATAGTCTGACATTATTGGTATGCAGCGTGACCTCGCCAAATTTATAGTGGATAAAAAAATTGTCGTATACCGGAAATAATGTTGTGCTTCCTGAATAATGTATATATACCGCCTGATGGTGACGTTTAAATGAAGCGATGTTATGATATAACCACTGAACACGTGATATAAAAGAAGCGCCTTTGCAATATGACAAGGGGCAATTTCGTCTAGATTTCGATAGAACTAGTGAAAGAAACTATATAATAGCAAGAGCTCTTCTAGTTTAAAATCATCATTATAAAGTTTCAATGATGTACTTACACAAGAGATGGTTCATTTTTTTGTGCATATTTGTAAAAACGCATTATTTACTGATATATTGCTTGAAAGCATTTGGTTAAAATGGAAAAATGCACGAAGGCCAGGATTGATTTCCATCATTTTTCAATGCGGGGAAAAATATATTTACCCGCATATAGCTTAAGTATGTAACATACTTATTTTCTGTTTTCTGCATCTTCTTATAACACTCTATATTCTTAAAAAACTTACATGTAATGTGTTTGGAAAACCTTTTTTTTTTGTTCTACAGGCTAAGTTGGATGCATGCAATATTGTGTACACTTATCAGGCCAAGCTCCAACTCTTTGCATATATGACATTAAAATGTCGGGATGTTCTGTTTGCAAATGAGCTTTGGACTACATGTAGAATTTTCAAGATCAATAAGCCCTTTTACGTTGTCGAAAGACCTCATTTCCAGAATGGTGTGTGTACAACATTCCAGAATCCATTGGCAATGGGTTTTTGGCAACATCTCCCAAATCCATAATCACGCTTGGACTGCTATCAAGCCAGTTAAATAGAGATTTGAATTCACTGGCATGAATTTCCCATTTGACTTCATCCAGTATAACTAACTGGATTGCAAGTTTCTATATACTTGGCTCAGGGCTGCAATGCCTATAGCTCTCATTGATCTTATGTCAGCTTGTCTTCGGAAGACGGTGTTTGCTAAAGTGCCGTTTCTGTTGTGTTCCTCGGGGGGATTTAGGAAGGGCCGAACCTGTCTGTCTTTGCTGATTTGCCAATGGCAAAGGGCTATTATATGGGTGTACAAAATCAAAATGAAGCGAAGATGTCATATTTAGCTCTTTGGTATTCATTGCCATTGCTGCTCTCTTGGATTTCTGGTGGTCTGTAATTAATTATGCCATCACATCGGGTTGGTGGCAAGCAGTCTTGTCAGGTCAAACAGCATCAAGTCATAAGTCATAAATGTATAGATTGAATTTAACCTATAGCTTATGGTTTGAGGGCTATAGAGACAGATTAACGAAACTGACACCAGATAATGTGACTTGACTGGCAAGAAACATAATTCGTATACAACTTAACTACATGTATAAGCAAAACTTGAATTCTGTAAGCAGGTTTGGCATCATGATACTTGTTGCTTGAACCACGAATCTTGATTTTTAAAGTAATGTTGATGTTGGACTGAGATGCTTGTCAATGTCTTTATCATTCTATATTCTAATAATCCCTTCCAGTCGTCCGTAAATAATGTTATTATAGCATTCGCGAATATAGAAATATTTTTTTGTTTGTATTATGGATTAATGTAATTATTCTAACATGCTTCTATATACACTGTAGTTGTAACCTACATGTAAGTGAAGAACATGGACAGTTACCAAATATGTTAAATCGAGCTTGACTATCCAAGAATAAAGCTGATGGGTCTTGGGTAATTGCACACAAAGACGAACTCCGACCACCTAAACTAGCCTAATCTGACCATAGCAAAGCTAAACAAAGCCTAGCTTAACCTGACCTAACCTGACAAATCTAGCTAACTTAACCCCAAAATATAAACTGAAGAAACCTTAACTATAGCCTAGACTGACCTGACCTGACCAAACCAAACCTAATTGGTCATTTAGGGTCAGATATACTACAGGGTGCCCATTGAGATGGTGAGCATGTGGTGATATGACGACTTTGCGGCATATAGCATGTTGCGTTTCAAATGAGCACGTTTTTACAAGTTATACATACATTGTACTGTGATCACAAATTAAGCGAATAGCCTATACTTACACAATTTTATGGAATATAGGCTACATATAATTAGGAAATGTATATGTGTATCATAAGAAAGTATTATGTACATGTATAAGTATCTATCTATAGGCGCTGTCTGTATTAGGTGGATTATCACATTTATGGGAAGCCAACGTTTTGGTGATGGATGGCTTATAGTGAGATCCACTCTCGTAGACCCAAATTTACATCTCATGCAACTTATTTTTTTTTCTCACTGACATGAACCCCTTGTGAGGTCGGAACCGAACCCTTGGGGTCGATATGGACCACTTTGGGAATGACTGGTTTAAACGATGGAAGTTGAATTCGAGATATGGGAAAAGGAATGCCCAACCACGTATATCAGTTTTTCAAAGAGATTGTGAAATGTGGAAATGTATACAATATATAGTTTGTCAGATTTCGGTGGTTAAATTTACTGCTAAAATGAGCTTCTATAGTCCCGTGAAACCGTCATACTTTAACACGAAGCATTATTTCATCAGCTGATATATGGAACTATACCCTCAAATTAACCCCCACATGCAAGTTCAAGATTGCGCAGTTGCTCGCCATTGCTATCATGGCACACCCAACACATTTTCTCGTGTGTTTTTTTTCTCCAAATATACTAGGATGTCTCCGAAAGATGTTCCTCGCCTTTATTACTTTTTTTTAGGGTACTCCAATTTCCATGGCGCAGGTGGCAAGGTGTCAAGTTCATTTACATCCACACGTATAGATAAAAAAGGCCGGGTGCATGGCGTGCAGCGAATATGGGGGGGAAATAATAATGTTAAAAAGAAATTCCTGCGTTTTGGCTTGGGGAAAATGTTGCTTTTGTGATGCGATCAAAAGCAATGAGGAGAGCGTTTCTGTCGATTGGCGGCTGGAAATCGACTCCGACAAGCCCTTGTTAAGGTGATGCCTGCATTGCAGTAGTCATAGCTCAGTCATATTAGAACCTCCTTCCTTCTCTCTCTCTCTATGTACACCAGTTTCCCCCGTTGCTTTTATGGCTTTGGAATACATCTTCTAGGCTCTAGCTCAAGCCATGGGTTTGGGACTTGCATGCTGTACAGCTTGCATCCTGCGAAATTGCAGGCCACTCTCAACGTTGTGCATCTCTTTCCTTTACTTGGTTTTTAAAGCGACTGGAAACGAGTCCTTGTTTCGAGGCAATCGTAAAGTCAATATCCGCAGTGACATTTGCTGTTTTTGTTGTTCTATGTTTTTTTTTTTTATATTTTGCGTTGATAAATGAACCGGTCTGCAAAAAAAAAAAAAAAAAATGAAGTTAAGTTTTGCATCCTGTGGCTTCGATCTGATGGGCACCAATGGCATTTATTTTATCTGCTGACTTTACAGCTTGGATTTGTGACCGGATATTTCCGCAGTGATAACTCCGCATGCACAAATGTTTCTTTGTATTTGCCTAAGTTGGTTTGGGTTAGGTTAGATTAGTGCGGAGTTTTCCTTTGCGAAATCATCGTAGAATCGCTTAGTTTTGTAGGCTACTCTTGAAAATCTAAACTTTATAAAATATTCTTGCTCAATCGTATGATATTCCATTATAAGTATTAGATTAATGTAAAAAAAATGTGAGCACATGTGACGTGATAATAGTCTGTAGCCAACTTTATAAGATGAAAGTATATATACCCATGTATAAATATCTTCCTCATGTATAGTACGGAGCGCTTTGTTTACATCACGTGTTCAGTGGTCATATTAATAACGGCGCTTCATTGAATTGCCATCAGCAGTTGGCATTCACTTTTATTACAGGTTTGCAAAAGCTGGTCGTTATTCTCTATAAATTTGGCTTGGTCCCACATTTTATCCACTTGACTAGATGCGCACATGTATTTTACCAAAAATTTGCCCGATTTTTGTTCTATAGACGAGGATGAAATAGTATTCGTGAAGGAAATTATATGACCAAACTGTTTTTGCTAATTTGTGTCTCTAGTTACATGTATATAGTCTTTATAGTCTCTAGCTATCCCTTATATCATCCTTTTTTTTATAAATAATGTCATCTCCGTTGCGTTATTTGTCGATGATTATTTATTCGCAGATAAATTACACATGTACTCATTTACAAACAAAAAATGACAGATTCGAAACTCACAAAAATGTTCTTTACATACCCAGCATTTTAGCGATAGATTTAACGGCATTATATTGAGCAAATAATGCATTTGTAAACTACATGATTCGGATTAATGTCAACAATAACTCAAATTGCAAATCTGATCAGATAGTGATCACGCAATGCTAAATCATTCGAATACATATATAGTAGGCCTATATTGTTTATTTCGCATTACAAAAAAGAAGTCGCTTAATGCATTAGTAGTGTGTGTTTATTTTGCTAATTAATTAATGGCGAAAGATTTTCAATTCAACCTTGAATGTAATCGCGTACGTTGATGTAAACAAATTGTTGATACTTGTTGATGTCCAACTTGTTGCTTATTTTTGTCTTTTCCTTTATTCACGTCAAGCCTATTTTCAACAACTCCTCTCTGCAGCTTGACCAAACATGTGATCCTTGGGATTAAATTTCAAATTTTAAGATCATATTTGACAAATTGGATTAAATTCTAAGGGATTTCTTCCTTCAAGAATGACGGCAAGTCGGCATATTAACAATGTTGCATTATAGCGTCTTTAAGAAACTCAAAGAAAAATCGATGAAAAATGTTCTGACCTGGAATACTTCCGTTTTAAAATTGGAGGCGTAAAACCATAAGCTTACTGTTGTGGTTAAAGGTCGTTTCTGACTATAGCAAAACCGGTGTCAAATACATATAGAAATAACATATCTAAACATTAATTGGACTGTAGGTTCCAGAGTCTTTAAATTCTTGTTTGTAACAGGAAATCTGTATTTACTGTATTCATACATGTATGCTTTTGTTGTGCCTTACATGTGTATGTATCTTCAAGTTTGTAAAATGTGTTGTGTAGGCATGATTTAAAAAAAAAGTCATATTAAAAAGTTGCTAGGATTTATTCCTTTTTAAACTTCATTAAAAATATCATTTACATTAAAAACAAACCTAAAAGCTAACATGTAATAGAACATCATTAATAAATTATTGGTGTAATCAGGCTGATGAGGAATATGTCATTATATACATATATATATGCTATATATACATGTTTATATATGGCACATGCATGGTTACGTCAAAAATGTGACACGTATGTCAATATATGGAATTGTAGTCTATAATTTATCAATATGAGGATATATGAATGACGTGCTTGTCCATATATGACCATGGATATCAAAATGTATACGTCCATCTCGACATGAAACCAATTTCTGTTATGTCCATATTTGCGCACTTATGTTATGGCCATAAATGTTTTCATAGATATAAGAGAATATCACATATTGCCATATATGGGGCACAATGTCCCGCCAGGATGATATCATTGCAACACAGGGAAATAGGCAGACATCGAGACATTATATTGATATACAGAAATTGGGCACACATGGACACATAATGACACTCACATTTAATCATTTATGGACAGCATGCATGTAAGCTTATATGAGTATATACATGTATGTATGTACATGTATGTGTTCATATATGAGATTTCCCATGGATCTAGGAAATTTCCGCACAAGGATTACTCCACACCCCTAATCAAACCTATCTGGACCAACTTAAATTGACCTAACCAGCCCTATTAAACCTATACCTAACCTAGTATAAACAAACCTATAACATAAACAGAACTAACCAAATTACATAAAAACCTAACCAAACCTAAATAAACACAAATCTTACATAATTTGACCAAATCTAACCAATTATCCTAACCCAAATTGGCCGTATCTCGTCAAATATTTGAATGCACAAAAGCCTGTTAATAAGCGAACCTCTATTTAGCGATGATACTGGAAGTAGCGATAACTCACAGTCGGCGTAGTGTGTATGGTCAAATAACCCATATTCCTCCAAATAGCACAACTTTTGACTTGGTCCCGATGGTTTGCGCTAATTTACAGGTTTTGGTGCATTTGGATTTTTTGTCGGCGCAGGAATATCCGAAAACCATTTCAAATTGGGTTTAATTAAATATAATTGCATGATTTCTGTACTCATTGGTACAAATGCAGTGATAGAAGTGTATGAAACCTATGTACCTTAAAGGTTCAAAGTTCAAACGAACTGATCGTTTGTATCCCATAATTTACAAATTCTTTTTTTAAAAAATGTACCCAGGAGTACACGCGTAAAGCATATTAGGTACTCTTCAAGGGGTATATATTTTGATACACTACATGTGTACCTTTCCCCGTTTAGAGTGTATAGCACAGTAAACGCCGCAATGCATTAGCGCCCTATTGTGATGTGCACGCACGCCCCTAGCGGTGCTATGCTTTTTATTCATTTCGTTCCATATAGGCCTATACATATATCCTAATCCCATCTCTTTCCTGATGACGAAGAAAAGCGAGTTATTTTGTCCCATGAGCTTCACTTTTCTCAATCATTTTGTGCCGGTTGCCGTGGTTACATGTTCGCTCTCTGTTGTCATAACAACAAGTAGCGTGTTGCAGGTAGAGTGGATGTAGGAACCTGTAGGGGTGGTACCTGCCTGCATTATATAGACCGCCAGGGTGGAAAAGAGCTTAACTAATTCCACGCGGAATTCACAACGGGTCCATGTTAGCCCGCTATTTTTATTCTTTTTTTTTTTCCGCCAACCACAATTTCCAATTTATGTGCGAGTGGTTATGTGGTGACCTTAATAAAATTATGCATGCTGCTGTTGTTTTATTTATGTCACGGCTTCACTGCACCGTGTTTATGTAGTTTTAGTCGAGAGGATTTTTTTTTTATTTGATTTTTTTCGTTGTTGCCAAGCTTTTCTTTTTGGACTACGTTGCACCAAAACGCGAACGTGTCGTTACTTTTGTTACGACCGAAACCCAAATTGCTGAGATGTTTAATTTTAAAAACACACCGGCATATGTGTTTGGAGATTTGGTAAACGAGGCTTTTTCGTGTTGGTTCGGTGTCGAAATTTGGAAGAGAACAAAGGTAGTCAATTGTTGTTTAGATGATTGTTCAACATGCTTAATTGGATTGTTGTTGCTGAACTCTTGCTCTGTCTGACAGCACTGTTTATGAAAACAAGATGGCTGTCAAGTTGACACTGGTTGCATAAGGTTCCTTAAATCCTTGATTTTAAAACACCTCGTGGTCAGCCATGACTTGTTGATTTATGTTTTGGAATAATCAAACGTAGTCCATTTCTTGTTTTTCTGTTCTAGGACCTAATCTAGTCAAACCAAACATTAGTTAAATAAATCTGACATGACCTAACCGAACAAGATGGCTGCCAAGTTGATGAAGACTTAAGGCTTCTTAAATACTTATTTTTAAAACAAATCGTGGCCAGCCCTGACTTGTTGTTGATTTATATTTTGGGATAGTCGAGTTCAGTTCTTGTTTTTCTGTTCTAGGACAGTCTAAGACCTAATTTAGTCAAATCAAACCAGACATGATCTAACTAAATTAACCTAACTTTAGCTTACTCAAATTGCCTAAATTGGATGCTAAATTCATAATATCAAGTCAATTTAGCTTTCCAGTCTGCACTGTGGTTTTTTATTAAACTGAATTCCAGATTTTCAGTAACTTAATGGTACATGTATGATTTTTCGTTTACTTTATTTATCATATATAGTGATAGGCACACATTGCTATTACATGTACATGTAGTTTATTCGGTTATGATGCCTGATGAACTGGTGTGATTTTTAGCACCTTACTGTGTAAATAAAGCGCAACACACACATGATTTACACTATTATTATCACTTGTTTAACCACTTTTTTTAATCAATCCGTTATTTATTCTTGACGTATCAAACAATTGGCAAATTAGTAAATCAAGTAGTAAAACCTTAAAAAAATAAAATTACACTATACTGTGGCACACATTCTGCGTATTGAACTGCTATCAAATATTTATTATTATCTGGATATGGGAAATGGTTTTGTTGAACTTGCACATATTTCACCTGGAATAATGCATTCATCTGTCTAATCGATTTGTATATTACAGTTACTTAACATTTCAAATTTTCTATACTCCTGACATTTCTGCGATGTCAAATCAGAAATAAAAATCCACACAATTTTATCTTTCATATCGCCTTGCCGTCAATCCTAACGGGGTTTTAAGCATTACTTTTTTTTAACTGACACTTAAGATCAAACTTTGTTGTAAATTATTTCCAATAAAAACGAGATATAGATGCTACACGGTTTTTCCATCTTATATCGACGTCATTTCTAAGTAGACCTTCCTGCACTATATATAGTGAAACGCACGTCTCGATGTCTGGAAAAAAAGTGTGTAGGAAATTTGTCGTCGTAAAAATCTTACGTGAATCTAATTCTGATCAAAAATTGAGACAAACATCTTGTTCAAAAGAAAGTCGAAGATTTTTTGGGTTAAACAAGTTGTATTTGTACAAGGGCATTCAAAAAGTATGCTGGCCTCTTCAATCTAATGTATAATTTGATTAATTGAAATGTTGGTCAATAAAGTTAAGTTGTATTAGTGCAGCCCAAATTGTCTGTAAAATTGCTGTGCCCTATATTGGACACAGCTGCTACAAAATATGATCAATATGTCTACCTTTCATATTGACAGAAACATCTTTGGCATTCTATAAGAACCCCATATATTATTCATGACGCAATCTCATTGCACGTATTTCTGCATTGTGCTTCAGTAACTTTTATTTAAATTTTACTACATGCTCTGCAAAATATTAAATACATGTCTGCAGGTTAATTATAATTTTTTTTAAGGAGGAAATCAGGTTGCCTATATATTTGTTAGCTATAGATTTGCCTAGAACTTAGCTTAAACATTGTATAAGTAATTGGCCAACCATTATTTTTGCCTCAATTAGGCAAATGAGGAGTTTTGAGTATGCTAGTCTTTTATGGTTTTACTAGGAGTTGGTGTGTGCGAGTCTTTTATGGTTTTACTAGCTGTTTGTGGATATATTTTTTGTTCGGGTTCTTGAAAGCATTAATGCATTAATTAATTAGGATGCATTTCCACTAAATTAGCCATGGGTTCATCAATAGGAGTGCTTCACTAATTTAACAGGCACCAACCGAAACTTATAGATTCACAAAGTGTAGCACGTTTAACCTTGATGGTTTTTTTATGGGAGATGAGTCTCCTTAATTAAAAATGTATTGTAAATGATTGCAGCGATTCCGACTGATATATTTGGCCTAATAAAAATTATTTTTAATTAATTTGAATTTTTAATTTGAATATTGTTATGATCCCAAGTTGAATTGAAGCCCCTATGTTGACACAGTTGTTAGGCATGTTGTTGTAAAATAACCAGGGAACATTATTTTAACCAATTTAAACATTTAAAAATCATTAAGTCAGGGAAGTTGCAAATGTAATAATTTTTGGGAACTCTGCTTCTAAAATGATGAATACTAAATAGGATTTTATAAATATTCAAAAAAATATTCATTTTCTATTAATTTTAAATGAATAAATTTAATATTTTTAATACGGTTTATAAATTCCATATAATGTATACATGCACGTAATTTAGAACATAATATATATTGTGTTAGTTATAGTCCATATTTTTAATATATCAGCCATCTGAATAGTTCGCGGAAAATTGTTTTAATAACCGGAAAAGTCAGGGAGTTTTAAACATTTAATTGCTTTAGGGACTTTTAAGGAACGTTTGATTAAATTGCAATGCAATCAGAAGTATTCCATTGTGGAGATCTAAAAATATGTGGGCAACGCAAATTTACCAAGAACGAATGAAATTTTAATTTTCCAAAAATGGTTCTGGAATTGGTGTATTTACACTTAGTTTTTCTTAAATTTAAGAAAAATTGAGCGTAGGCCTATATACATGTACATGGCATTTATGACATCTGGACAATGGAAAAGCCTGCATAATTTGAGACCATCAAAAACTCATATCAACGGATCACAATTAAACCATCAATAATTGACCCAGATTTTAAGGGCCATCATCTATCTGCGTTCTAGGGATGTGTGTACATTCAAGATCTAGTTTTTTTTTCTACCCTTATTATGAATTTAGTTGAGTTTTGACACTGATTGTCCAAGGGAAATGAGCCGTGACAGTGCACCGATTTTTTTTAGTTTACAAAGTCATGCACATTGTCTCCCTTCAGCTAGATTACACGTTTTGCAGTAAAGGGTTAAAGCGCCATTTGTGCTTCCTCAGAATGTGCCTGTTGTGTTTACGGGAGTTGGAGATCATATGAGACCATTTCTAATATGGCAAAAGATTGCAGATTATCGGAAAACAAGTGCATTAAAATTCTCCTCCTCTTTTTGTTTCCTATTCAATTGCGGCAGTTAAGATAAGTGCAGTACCTCGCTCCAGATAATGACCAAAACTGGAAAAGGGCCATAAGCTCACTTTCCTGAAAACTGTTTTATTTATACACAATGGTCTTTTTATACAGTTCTCGTTCAATTCTTGTGCCCGATTTCTAAGCCCGTTTTTCCCCCATTTATTATGCATGCTTATCTTTACTGCTCTCTGTTGAAATGTTCAATAATGATGTCAAAACAGCACAAAGATCCAAGTGTGCATTCGAAAAAAAAAAAGCACTCGTATATATCAGTAAAAAGAGGTTTGTCATTTTGCAATTATATGCTTTGTGAAAGATGGTTTGTAAAACAGCAGATCTTGTCAAATTTTCAATACTTAATATTCAATTTCAATACGTGAGCTTCAAAAAGTGTTTATTTGAATAACTACATGTATTTCAAATTAAAGTATTTAAAATTTTTTAAGTGAATCAAATGACATCTTGGAGCAAGTTTATGAAAAAATCACATTGTATTGAGACCCCATTGTTATTTTACATGTAATTGGAAATTATAACCTGGTAAAGTGACCACTGCTGTATTGTGACCATTTTTCATAAATTAGTTTTACTACATACTGTACATCTAAGTTTTCCTTCATAAAAATTCTATATAGGCTATAGTGACCACCTGTATATATACAGTGACCTAATTTGGTCATTTTTTGGGTGGTCACCTCTAGCGTGTTTTACTCTGTCTTGTTGATTATGTTCTTATTAAAGTGGGATCTCATAATAAGCTCAAAATCTTATTAGTATAATGCAGTCATGCCATAGAATATAACCCCGTTGATATTGGGGTCCCAATTGGACCCATTGCTTTTCTCATATTGCCTAACTAGTCTATTTACTCTCATTCCCTAGTGAAATATCTTATTGTATGAGACAGCATACATTTTTCACTAGGGTTATCATGTATCATAATCTCATTGTTTGTCATAGTTTTCTCTTGAAATTTTTCCCCATTGATCTGCATATGACAACACTTAACTTTTTTGAAATAGGCCATTTTCTGCCTGTGTTGTGCCTATCGCACTCAAAATCTTTGTAATTACCACAGAGTTGTCCTTTCCTCAGTTTAATTGTATAACTAGTACATACTAGATCTATTTCGAAAGATTCACTACGTTGAGTTTGCCGTTAATACAATCCCGGTTAACCTCATTTGGTCGGAATTATAGCACAAGTGGCACTGATTTTGTCTTCTGCAGCAGCAAACCAAACATTCATCTGCCGCCAGTGCTTATGAATTTGGTGGTTTGTCTCGAAATGTTGCTTAAAAACCACTAAAACAAATGCATGTAAAGCTCTCCAAGGTCGTATGTTACTGTGCCAAATTCTGAAGTAGAACAGTTAACGATTGGTATTAAACAGCTGTAAAATAACGTCTGGTGGGTCTCTTAAACTGAAGACCTTCAGTTGGGAAGCAAGGTCAAAAGCCTGTCGTTTTTAAAGAGTATCACCATAACAACCGTTGACGTTCATGTACTTAATTGGATAGTTAGTTCTCCGTGTTCATCATAATGGATCATTCATGGAATTTGCCTGCACTATATCTAATGATATATATATATATCGGATTGCATATCCATTTATTTAATCGAGGCTTACGAAATATTTTTGGGTTACATTACCATCAAATCCTTGAAATGGTGTTATTGCATTTTGCGACCCACCAACGTTTGTTTCGGCTTAAGTCTTTTCCTTAATGGGCGTATTTTATTCAAAGAAATCAGGAAATTAAATTGCGTTGGCAAGTAGCAATTGTATTGTTTGGAAATCTCTGAAGTTGTGCTTCTTGTGACTATAGGTCGAGCCATGAATTTTGATCGTTTTGTACAGGGTGTACACTTTTACGCCCATTTTACCTTAATAATGGTGAAGCATTTAAGAAAAACACTAGTTTTAACCCCCGAAGTTTTTGTGGGATCTTTAATTTTCTCAAGTATACTATACATGCGCGTAGCCGTAATGATGTAGGTCTATAGTATAGCCATGATCTATGTATGAGACATATATGTATAGCTGCTTTATTGGCATTAATATCACGTATAATAAACCACAATTTTTAATAGTAATAATTTCGTTGACGTTCTTCGAAACTATAGCTGAGTATCGAGACTACGATATTATTCATAAAAAACGATGCTGTCGTTTTAAAATAATAACCTTTAATAATTATCCTGTCAAATTATGTGATTTTTAATGGGATCATGAATTCATGACATGTAATAATACTAATCACAATATTGATCCAAGAATTAAAGAAAACAAAATTAGTCTTTTAATAAAGTTGGTCTACCAAGAGATCAACACTCTCTTTTTAATTTTTAAACTATATGGTGAAGTAAATATCTGCAGGTTTTTTTCTCTAAGCCTCAGTCAATACCAACTTAGCCGAATTTGGCTAAACATGCCACACGTTTTGTATATTATGTTAACATTGCCCTCCTGTTTTCGAAATGGTCATCAGATCGTATCTGCATTTAATTTTTGTCTTCATTGAATCTTCTTTCTTCGTTAATATATAAATATTTTGGATATACAAGTAGGCTACGGTTAAGATGGCAATGCAGGAATTGTGCCATTAGTTTTGATAGCTCGCAATTTATCATTTTTCCACTGGCATATTAGAAGCCTGTCTTCATTCTTCATTACTCTAATAAGACATCCTAGAGTTGCATGGGCATGGACGATGGCATGAATCTAGACAAATGCATTATGGAATGTGATGTTATTCAATTGAAAGACAGCTCTTGGAAAAGTTTTAATTGAAACACTCGAACTAAGTACTTGTAAGTAAAATGATGGCATGTAAGGAAACATTCTCTACGGATTTTGCATATTTGCCACCGAATCCATCTTTTCAATTGATTCTTGGAAATTGTCTTTAAATTCTGGATGTTTGGGGTAGTTTTATCTGATCCTCCTGTTCCGATATCCTGCCAATTTGGCCTAATGTACTTATTGGTGTGCTCTATTATACTGTATTGGCTTAAACACGATTGTACCTTGTACAACTATTCGATTTTTTGCTTATCTCATCGTTGTAATCTGTAAATTAGGTTCAATAATCCATCATCGCCTTATAATCTGCTGATCCCATTGGTCATTTTAAAACATGCACCAAGAAGAAGCTTATCTAAAATGCATGTATGGTGAAAATTAAAAGATTACATTTTTTAAACTTAATACTGTTGAGCCTGTCTAAAAGCATCCAGAATGTCCTAGCTGTCTAAACGCATTAAAATGTGACTACCCATGCATGCTGTTGAACCTGTCTGAAACCATATCCTGTCTAAGCTTATAATGGCTCACTGGTCCCAAGATTATGCTTTTAGACAGTTTCTACTGTATGTATACAATTGGACGTTAAGGTTGTAATATCCATGACATAATGCAGATGTTTTAAATATCAAATTTAAAGCGGTCGTATTAATCAACACGTGTTTTTGATCCTCTAACCTGTTTTCTAAATACCTGTTGCATGGCTTGATAGGCCTATATTATTCCCAACAATAATAAATGGACCTCATATAGTCATTGGCGCACGCGAGGCAGGGCTTTTACATGCAATTAAGAATCGATGAATTACATGCGCGTGATATATTGTAGGCTCGACTGAAAGTCATTAGGTTAATATATTTATTTATGGATCCAACCCTGATGGCTAATTTATAAAAAATGCAAACACACATGACTACAAATGTGCCATTAATGAGAGCTTTAGTGTTTAATGTCAATACGTTATTGCCAGATCCAAAGGACTTTGAAAAATCAGGTAGTTTACTTAATGTATAACACATTTGCACATGCTTAAAATGCTGATTTTCTTGTACGCTCTCTTATAACATACGGTATTCGTGTACTTTATATGCTTGAGTTTTTATATGCATATGTGCATAGTCTGAAAACATCTGTTATCAAGATACTTATAAACTATATTTGCTCCGTATAAGTATGTACCTACAAGCTAGCACTATTTTAATCTTAAAGTGACATGTGCACGTGTGTCAGCAACACTATAAATTCTGTATTTTGGTTGAGTAAATTCTTCTTTTACACGCAGCAACATATTTCCAGCTTGACAGTACAAGTTGAATTTATATGTTTTAGAAGTAGTGCAAAAAATCAACAATTCCGATCCATTCTTGTGTTAGTGGCCATTATAAACATCTCACTTAAGATTGGTTGGACAATTTTTGTGGACTGCTTGATTTTTATCCGAAAATTGATAGTGTTTATTTATCGCTTAAGTGTGCAAAAGCTATAAGAATAAACACTAATTAGTATTAAAAGCATGCAAATTAAATATAATAAGCTCATTATGTCGGCATCCATTTATTTTTCAGTAACATGAATCAATGACTTTATTAAATGGAGAGTTAGTTTTCTTCCACTTGTTGAGGTAGAATTAAATTAATACCAAAATAATAACATCTAATAGAAAATGACATTGTTTTTTGAAATTTGACCTCAGTAAGGCCTAATGGTTAAAGAAATAACCAAAAACGGGTGTTTTGAGTATTTTCATTATAAATTTCATTTTGTCAGCTATAGGCATGTGTGCAATATTCTGTGTTAGGATTTCAAAACTCATTTTTCCTTCCATAAATAAGTATGCTGTAATTTTTCTTAAATGTACACTTCACCCATATTGCATGCATATTTTTTTTATATTTTAGATCAAATCAAGTGACGTGATCTTCTGGTTTATTATTTAGGCTTTCCATATTGCAAAAGTGTTTGAACAGTTTATGTCGAACCCCTTCAATTTCGTTATTGCCACATATTACATTTTCCCCGCATAGTAATATGTAGACTTATGTAAATTTGGAAAAGTTTGTTAATTAATGCCATGCCCATTTACTATATTCACTATATTCATAGCAAAGTATAAAGTAGGGCGGACCCATCCTAATTCGCGCCGGGGATAGCGTGCCATAAGCTTATGAATTAAATATCTGGTCTAGAGTGGTTTCAGCTTATGGCCACCACACTCGTGCAATTAATGCTACATAAAGAACGAGAAGGCTGATTATAGCCACATGGGCCCATGCGTTTATTCGCAATTTGGACAAGCTCGTTGGACCTTTTTTTTTTTTTTTGCGATTTTTTTTAATACGATTTTTTTAAGGGCAGATTTTTTGAATGCAGCAAAAAATGGTAGCGTTTTGCGGCATTTTCGTCCTTGAATCTCGCTCGTTTCTTCTCAGTTCTTCTTCCAGTGATGACTCCCAACGTTTAAAGTTTGTTTTATGGCATGTATGTTGGCGACAAAAAGTAAGCACAATACAAGGGAGGGAGTGGTTAGCCCAACACAACCATGTTAGCATTTTGCCACTTATGGCTGGTCGTTATGGCAGCGGGAGAAGGCTAGCCAATCTCAGTGTATCACTTTTACCCCATTTTTTTTTCTCTCATGCGTTTAGTGGCCTCGCGAATTAAGCATCTAGCATGAAAATGTAGTTTTTCATCACTGTTTATTAAAGGGTATAAAGTTGTGTTGGGCTGCCCCTTAAAAAACGCAATCACTGTGAACAGGGTTGCTATGCTAGATTGCCAACACATCATCCATCTTGTATCAAATTGGGGCTAAATATTTAAATGTAATACCATCTGCTAAATAAATAACTAAAAATGCTTCTGTGGAGTTGGGGGGAGAAGGGGGGGGGGTTGTAGAGGAGCGCATTGCAAAGGTCATTTTTAGTCCTCCGAGGGCCAAACACATAATAGAAGTGAATGTTTTGATGAACTTTGTATTGTAAGAAATATGGATAAAACAAGACCTGATAAAGGTGACCACCAAAAAATGGCCGAATTCAGTCACTGCATAACCTACAGGTGGTCACTTTTACTGGTATACAGAGAATTTTTATGAAGAAAAAATACATGTATGCACTAAAACCAATTTATGAAAAGTGATCGCTATATGCATGCAGATGTGATCACTATACAGAGGTGGTCAGTTTACCGGGTTTTACTGAATTTTTAAAATGCATTAACGCATGGAAAGGCTCCAAACTTGATGCTTGAAAATGTAATTTATATTTATGTCCAGAGATCATGCTGTATTGTCACGTATATATTCTAGCCTATAATCAGTATGCATTTTATTTGCAATGTCGTCTACATTTAATTTGCTTACAAATTTTGCAGCTTACTACTAAATTGTCGGAAAGTCATTGTATTGGCATATAAACCATCTTCAGTTGACGTTATATGCATCTTCTCATTTTTTATACTTTGACAAAATTAATATGTATGAGTTGAACGATTACCGCGTAAGTGATGTACGCTTGTTTATAGTATTGAATTTTAAGACCTCAGTTAAAACTCGTCCTCTGCAATGCTATAATTGAAAAGGAAATTGCGGTTATTGAATATTTAGTAGATAAATTCAGTTGTTGTGTGTTCGCCTTTTGAATGCCCTAATAACTTGTTCACGCATTTAGAAAATGTTAAGCGTGAGTCGTTTGTAGATTATTATCATGTATCTTTATGCCATTTCAAAACGAAACGATTTTTTCCAACTTGAATGTACATGCATTGTTGAAGAAAGTTGCACGAAATTGCACTTGCAGGATAAATGCTGATAATCTATCGTTCTCAAAACTGTTTTATGCCACAAATTGGCCATTATCTATGTTTGGATTTTGGATAACACTCGTGTTAGCAATGAGCAAAGAAATGCAAGGTCATGCCTTATATACGATCCTTGACAAGAAATGATTCTCGAGAAAAAAAAATGCAAATGTTCAATAGATCTTATATAATACTATGTACATGTACTACATAGTGACTACACGTGACATATGCCATACTACATGTGATATCCAGAAATATCGTCTATGACGTATGCAGTGTAATTATATACGCACACTGTATATTCCATCAATAAAAACCCATTTCATAATAACGTTTTTCGTCCTTAAGTATCGATTTTTAGTTTCAACATGATTCCCATTGGTCTTTATTATAATACAATGCCAGATCACCTTTTTTTTTAATATTTTTTATTTAACTTGGTTAGAAGGGAGCGCATGGTGTTTGTTTGATAACATGGAAATGGATCGTGTCCTTTTTAACCAGGTTTCACTCGTCTTAGAGATCTGAAATTTTGCGTGAAGATCAGTCTCATCCCC
>JAQGCC010001527.1:0-23175 GCA_034698905.1 Xestoiulus laeticollis | reverse complement strand
CGCAAACTGAGCTCAGGCAGTGTGAACGGGAGCCCATCCTGCATGTTCAAGAATGCTCACTTCATTTGTGAACGGTTAAAAACGGTCCCGAACAATGCTCGGCTCGGTTCATTTGGTGTAAAGGCACCTTAAGTTGGGTGTGGGTTCACGGTACGGTGTTGCACAATCTGCTCGATTTGTGTAACAAAAAAAAAATGTAAGACAGGTGGAAAAACGTCTTACAACTTAGTCCAGCAACTGGGTTCATGTATTTACAAAAAAACGACTTTATTAAATCCAGCTTGATTTAGCTTACACACGACTGATCAGGAACAAAAGTATTAGCAAAAGATTTAGACCGATGCCGCTCAACTTATCCCATACAAACAATCGTAACCGCCGCGTTCCTTAGTAGGGCTGACCAGGCGTGACTTAGTCGGGCGACTATCACCCTTCGTCCCCAGCATCCTTAGCTGGTATTCGACCTCCTTGCAATCTGGCATTCTTTCGGATAAGCTAATTGACGTCCCGTGGACCCTCAGCGTCCTAGGCTTTGGATTCCACCTCTATGTTAATCCGTGTCCGCTAGTTGGCGGACCTGTGGTAGGCACCTGATTTGGTGCCCTCATGGCTGGCCTTCTGTGTTGCGCCTGATAACCCCCCTACCAGGCTCCCTATGCTCTGTGCAGGTGAGACTAACAACATAAGTATAGGGGCATCATTCATTGAATAATTATCATATGGATCTGTGATCCAACTAACAATAAATAACATAACGAAAAAAATTATCACATTCCTGGGTTCGTTTAAGCATTCGCTTGGTCATGAGTTATTTGGTCCAACTTATCCCTTGATTTTAGTCCAGGTTGTCCTCGATTAGCCATGGCACGTACCATCTGGTCCTCTCTCAGATGCTTATCTTGGTGTACCTTCCTTATTTGTCTTTCCTTAGCTGTCCTTCATTATTTATTGAAGAATTTCTAGCCAGTTCTGAAAATAATATTTTGTACAACAGATAAATAATATTCCTTTCACTTTATGTACTGGAAAATTAAAATTTGTGATTTATTATTTCCATGAATTAACAAAAAAAAATTGAACTAACTATTCGATTGGCTGGGTGATTTTTTAAAAAATAAGAAATAGAAATCATTTAGTAAAATATAGAAATTTTTAGCCCCTTAATCAAATTCAAACTTCAAATTAGTGTTTAGAAATTATTTATAGAAGAATTACCAGTTCTGTAAAAATATTCTATGGAACCAATAATTAATATTCCTATTACGTTATGTAATTGAAAATTTCAATTTCTAATTCGTGATTTCCATAAATTAAGAGAAAAAAATCGAACGCGACTTCAATCAAACGCCTTCTAAAAATGAATCTGTGCTGCGGTCTTAAATTTCTTCGTCGTGTTCCTTTTTTTGTTTCGTTCTTTCTTGAGAAGACATTTCGTCAATGTAGAACCTGTCTTATAGTGTTTTGATATTATGATATTAGACTACTGATTTATAACTGAGGAGAATTAATAATTGTGAAAAAAATATTTCATGTCGCCGATAAATTTATCTAATCGTTAAAACTACAAATGGATTTTCTTTGATCGAGTCAGTTCAAATTTTCCCAATTAAATGCAATTACGTGTATTACTTTTTCATTTCAGTTGGGGTAAGTTATAAACTTAACTCCAAAAAGTTTTTCCAAAATAAATAAATACAATCCACTAATATAGATTTTTACATAGTTTAGTAGATAAAGTTGTTCCAAGCTCTTGACCAATTATGGTTGAGGATGCAATTTTTGATGTCTATATTTTTGGGGTCTAAAATAGTGTATATTTCCAATGGAATGTATTTTCTGCTAAGCTTTTAGTATTAATATATTCATATATTCAGGCAATGTTTTTTTAATGTAACAAAGTTTATCAGTAGACGTAGTGTTTTTGATATATCTAGTGTTTGACTATACAGTGGACTCTTGATACAACGAATGCCAAGGAAAAGGGACATTCGTTAGTTATATGTAATAATGCAGCGCTTCGTTAAACCTATAGGTCTAATTTTCTTCCTGTTTTTCTATAATTTCAGGTCTCTGGGCCAAAAAAAATGTGTTGCAGAATGCCAACATTACAATAACAACATTAATGTTGCAGATAATGAACATTAGAATAAGCAACCATGAAATAACATGACCACCCAGCATGGGAGGCAATTTGTTGTTGGAAATTGTACAAAACAACATTAGGAAAGAATGTCCAGCCTAACATTGACACTATAACCATGATACCAAATGGGCGCCATTACATTGAGGCAGGAAAATCCAACACCTCTTCTCGTTGAGGTCACTTCATTACTTCCTAGTCGATAAGTCCCAATTCGTCAATTCGTCGCACATATAACCAACGCTCACGCTAGGAAGGGGCTTTATTAGCACGTCGCTTGGATCATGTGGAAGCCCACTTCAGATCTCGGGCAGCATTCGAAGCAGCCAGGTACTAGGCCTCGGTAGACGACAAGGCAAGTGTGGTTTACTTCCGTAAACACCACGCAACAGCACTCGATCCAAAGCTGAAAATGTACCCACTCATCTGCTTCTGGTCACTTCTGACATTCGCGAAATTAACGCCGACGAAGCAATGTAGCACAATGTCGCCCTCAGCTTTCAAACAGAGACTTCAAGAGACGATACCGGCGAGATACTGGAAGACACGTTTGACAAAGATCTGTCGACAGGTCTCTGGGCAATACATAAAATGAACCTTATATCAACTTTAATTTGATATCACACTCAATCGGCGTACCAAACTACCGTCATCTCATGTTCTATCGTCGTATCGCGTTCTAAAAGTCGTGTCGCGTTTTAAATTTGTGCAGTGCTCTAGTGTCGCATCGATATCGAACTTCATCGCTATATAGAACTACAAGATATCGAACTTAAAGTGATATCAAACTTTACGGCATATTGAATTTCACTATGATATTGAGCTTTACTAATATCACTATCGAACTTTACCATTTACTTCACATTTTATGTTGGATTGGAGAACCGGCGGGAAGATATTCAGTTAAGAGTCCATGAAGGACGTTTTGTTATTATTTAGCTAGCGGAAAAACTCAGATCAATCTTCCAAATTGAAAAAGTGTATTTTGTAGTTATGTTTAGTCTCCGCACCATTGCACCAGGGGTGCGGAGATTAGGTACAAGGCCCCACAGGTTGGCAAACCGGCGGTTAGGGCAACTCCTTGGTTAGTAGACTACGAAGCGGTAAGTCCCCCCGCGTGCGATCCTAATCGCACAGGCTGAGCTTTAACTTTCTTTTTTATAGCTTACACTTAGCTTAGGAGAGGGCGCCAAGGAGACCCTTTCTGAACGTTAACTCCAAAGTTCCTCCCTGACCTCTGGCATAGGGTTGCCATGTACACTTGACCAATTAAATTTATGGAGAAGGCTTTGGGGTTCTGGCCTGCTTCGGGGTTCTTGTGCCGAAAAAGGAGTGTTTAGCTGTGGCATATGATTTGGAGTTATGAGCCAATCAATCCACATGGCCAGGCAGGATTTTTTAGCTTTTACATCAGGCAGGAGTGTTTAATACATTTTTATCACTTGTATTTCTTTGTTTCAGTTACTTTTTGGCATTTTAAAAATCAGACTTAGGGCAGTTAGTAGTGTTTTATTTATTGAATTGTGAACTAATATTGTTTTTTTTTCTCTTCCCAAACGGTACAGGAATTAATTCACGTTCGCGTTAGGTTTAATGCACAAATTGTGCATTTGGTTAGGGCGTTAGGGTGTTAGGGCTGTGCCTGTTTTCTTAATCTATTTTGTTGTTTTCAGATTTAGTATAAGTTGTGGGAGATTAACTTCCGGTTTGATTTTCATCGTATTAATATTTATTTCTTTATTTTCATGCTACATAAAATTTTTTGGAGTTGGATTCCTGCTCTGCAATTTAATTATAAGTAAGTTTTGTCAACTTTTTCATTAAATGTTTTCATTAAAGCTAGGTATCAACCAAGCTCCTCATGATATGGTATCATGAATGCACAAATAAATTTGCCCACAAACACAAACCTGAAACATGAAGTAAGGAAAATGATACTGAAGTATCATCGCGTCTCCACCAAAATCCTCAAAAATGAGTGAAATATGGCGCTCCTGCCAATAAAGGTTCACGATTGTTTGAACATTTTTGGCGCCATTTGCAGACAACGTTAATGGCTGACGGCGTGATGGCTGAGCTGTCAGCTGTCGGTTCAGCTCAGCCGTCAGGTAGTATCATTTTTTCCTTTGATCCAGACCGCCTCCCGAGCGATCGTTGAAATGAGTCTGAGTATCATTTTTGAAGCCTCAAAAATGCGTCATAAGTTTGCGAAAACACTGACGGTGAGCAAACTTTTTGGCAAATTGGTTTGTGCAACATTGATACCGTATCATGAGGAGCTTGGTGGATACGTGGCTTTATGCTTCAAGAATGAAATGCTATTAATTAACCACAATTTTTGTCATTTAGGACTGTTTGTCTTTGAAATGGTTTCTTCTAGTGGGGATTTAATAAATGCAATTTCCTTTTTTGTAAGCTTATTTTTAAATATTTGATTTTTGTGTCAAGAAATTGCAACAATTAATTTAATTTTAATTTATTTTATAGTTTGCTGTAAGCCTTTCTGATTTTGTGACCAGGCATTTGACGAATTAAATTGATTTTAAGGTCATTTATTCGTTAATATTTTCATGTAATTTATTATTTGTACTTTTTTGCAAATGTTTTCATTAATGCTTCAAAGATGAAAGCTATAAATTAACCACAATTATTTTTTTGTCATTTAGGGCTGTTTGTTTAAGAAATGGCTTCTGCTAGTGAGGATTTCAAATGCACAATTACCTTTTTTGTAAGCTTATTTTTAAATATTTGATTTCAGTGTAATTTCAACTAATAATTTAATTTCAATTTATTTTATAGTTTGATGTGAGCCTATCTGATTTTAAGATCTGGCTTTTGACGAATTAAATTGATTTTTAAGGTAAGTTCAGTTTATTAGTTTACTGGGTATATTCGTTTATATTTTATTGTAATTTATAATTTGTACTTTATTGCTTGCTTGATACGCGCAATTCAATAAAGATAAAATTCTATGCAATTGTATTTGAAGGGATTAACCTAAATTTATATCTAATTATAATTACAAATTACTCAATTTATTTTAGGTCATCTTTCCATAAGGAATCTTAAAATTTTGATCTGCATCTATACGATTATAATATAATAAGCTACGTTATAAACAGGTAAATGCAAGTTTCCGACGTTAAAAAAAATATTTTGAATAAATTATAACTAAATTGTTTTAAAATTATTTTTTTTTTTTTGCTTTCCAGAATTAATTTGGATATGTTTGTAAAGCTACATCTGTGACCCAAAATGTTGACTAAAAAGAAAAGCAGCATAATCTGTCTCGTTTTCTTTAGTTTAATAAATTTTAATTTTATTTTTATTTTATCTAGATGTCATTGAAGATTTACCTTTCTAGTCATCGAATTTCTTTCGTTTAATAATGGTTTGTGGATTGATTCTTTTTTTATTCAAAGTTTTCAACAGTTGTATCGTGCTTATATTTTGTTTTCCAGATTACGTTTGCAATTTATTTCAAAATTGTTCTAAACCCACTAAAAATATATTGAACTGCTTGAAGATGAAAAAAAATATGTTTATTTTAATGAATGCACCTAACCATTTATCATAAGCTGGAGATTAACTTTATAGAAATTGTATATGATGTGAAACAACCTCTTTGACGTACATTGAGATTTAAATTTGTGAATTTTTAAAAATAATTTGAACTTTTTTGTAGTAATTAAACAACTTAATTATTACTAAAGCAAAGTTTTTTCTAATGGTTAGTGAAATATTTAAAATTTAAATTATATGCTTCTAAGCAGTATATGACAACATTCAAATGTTAATACATAATTTTACTGTCTGATCTCTGACCTTACCTTCTATTTCTTCTAGAAATTCTTAGTTAATGTTATAGCTATAGGTTAGTTAGCCATAAACCGGTTCATATAGTGGAAGAATATAAGTTTTTATGAGGGCATATTTTAGGGTTTTCTGTTGGCTTTGCATGTTTCTTCTTACTTTGTTTTGACGTTTGAATAGGTTGAAAACTGCTTAGTCTAAACATTTCTTTAACAAATTGTGCGTTTTAATGTTTTGTTATTCGAACATAAAAACCAGTGTTATGAAAGAATTATAAAAATAAAATTAAGCTTTGCCATCTTTAAATAATTTTTTAAACTTTTAATTCTGATTGTTTCTTATCAAACCAAAAACATGATTTATGCTTAAAACATAACAATTTGGTTTATCAAACTGCAAAAATCCCGTCAGTGGATTATTTTGCTATAGATATATATTTTATATTTGATTTTTTTATATCTACTTATTTGTTTTACTTATTTGGCCTAATTTTAATAATATTATTTATATTATATCTAAATGGCATTGAGGATTTACTTTTCTAGTAATTAAATTAATTTCATTTTATAATGTTTGTGTAATCTCTTTTTTTTGATAGAAGTTTCCACCAATTGTGATGTGCTTTTATTTAATATTTCAGATTGCATTTGGGAATTTTATTTCCCATATAATAATCAATGGAGATTTTTATGTTGTCCGCACTTGTAAAGTGGTATTGTTAAAATTTCTTTATCTTTCATAAAACTTAAATTGCCGCAGATTGCAGAATGATTTAACTTATTTTATTAACTTTTTCATTAATAGGAAACTACATTAAACACAACTTCTCAGGACGAAAAAACTAAGTTTTATGATTATTTGATATATTTTTGATTGTGAATCTTCATTAAAATATGATTGTAATCATGTTGCTTACTTTTTTCAGTTATATGGAATGATCCAATTACAAACTGGATGAAAATACAGATTTTAAAGGCAAGGGATTGTGTTCCTAATTTTAAAAATGTCAAGCTTTTACTGTATTGTTATGCATTTTGTTCTTTTCTTGTTTTAGATAGTCCTATAGTATGTTAGTATGTTAGTCTTAATTATTTGATGTCAACAACATTAACACTTAGGTAAGACATGTTATTTAAACCAGAAATAAGCATATCAAAGGGTTCATACAGGTTTTTGAAAGTCCTTGCAATGCTTAAATTTTCTTGGATGAATTTCAATGCCTTGAAAACTACTTAAAATGTCAGTCAAAGGGTTAAAAAAAGTATTTACTTATGATGTAATACAAGTTTATTTGACATTTTTATTTTTAAAAATATGGTTTTAATCTATATATTTGGATAGAATTTTGACCAGTGTGCATTCTTGCAAGTTCTTGTTAGTTTTGGCTTGTTCATAACTAGCAATGTGGAAACGCGAGTATACATTACTTGCCAAAAGAGCATTAGAAAGCTTACTTTCTAAAATCTTTATATGAACTTGGGTTCATTTGTCTCTGTGTGATTGAACATCTTCAAAATCTTTTTTGACCAACTTGAACAAGTCCTAGAGATCTCAAATTTGGTGTACAGGTTTGTCCGTGGAACATCTGCACCTATCAAATTTCAATGTAATTCTTTGACACTATTATGGTCATGGTCATATACTTGATGTAGATTTACTTATGCTGTCCGAATTTGGAAAATGGTATTGATAACATTTCCTCAACTTCCATAAGCTTAAATTTCAGCAGATTGTGTAGCATATGATTAAACTAATTTTGTGATATTTAAAAAACATCGGAAACTGTATTACATACAACAACTGCTCGAAAAAAAGGTTTTATGGATATAAAACATGTAGCTTTGATTTAATTTTAATTATGGTTTTTCAATCTATTAACTAGTTTTACAAGCGTTTATAACGTTATTTTTTATTTTGTTATAGGTTGCTGCGCTGTCATTATATGAACGAATTATGAAGATATTCGCAATAATGCTTCAAGAGATGATAAAGAAATCACTGAAATTTCAAAGCTTTTGATGATTGTAAGTTATTTTAATTAATATTAGATCCAAATTTGCTGAATTGTGATTGTTTAAAGATCTTCAACTTTATTTTTTTTTTCTTAAATTAGATGCCAAGACTTCTATCCGGTTAAATTAATTATTGTTCCCACCAATGTTATTTCAAGTATTGTAAATTTTCTGTTTATGGCTTCATGAGTTGTCATGCAGGTATTCCCCTTTATACCATTCTTGTTTGGAATATCTTGTGGTGTGGTTTACGGTTTTCCTTCATCGACAAGGAATTTTTTTTTGGTTTGGAGGTCTTTGGTTTTTTGCTTTCTGTGGTTTTCCTAACTGACTCTGATGTAAAAGTTGGAAGGTTTAATTTAAGTGGGCAATTCTTGTGCCATTGGACATCTAAATTAAAGTGTTCCGGAGGTTGTTTGTTTCTGGATATTTTTCCAAGAAGTTATTTGGTTCTATGCATTCTCCATGAAGTTGTTTGGTTCTGGTTTCTATGACTGGTCATCATGACCAGTAATTTTCACTTCTCTCTTTAAAGTGACAGCTTTGCTCTGGTGTCAAAGTTGGACCTTAAGTGAGTAATTTTCATGTCATTGGACAGCAGAATTAAGGACGTGTTTTTTGTGGTCGTTATCCAAGAAGTTGTGTGGTTCTGGTTTCTATTTCGGTTATGCATTCTGAGGTCCATTTTTGTTCTTTGGCCATCATGACAGCTTTTTCTATATGCAACTTTGACAGTTGCCTTCACCAAAAAAATATCCATCCAATATGATTGATGTTAACCTTTATTTTGTGTAAATATTATATTTGGTGATATTGCTGCGTAATGCCTGAAAATATATTGATGTTGTTGTATATTAATTAATTGTACATAACAACGTTCCTTCGTTTTATATTTGGAATGATAAATTTTCGATATGCAAATGTTTTGCGAATTTCTGTTTAAATCCGTGGGCTGTGAAATGATTTTTCTTTAGGTTTAAATAAAAAGGGCATTATTTGTTTTGTAACTTGCTTTCTAGTATACATAATGCATGGTGGTTTAGTTGGTTGTATGAAATTGACATCCTTTTAAAGCAAATCTGTAATCGTGGGCTAATATCTTCATTTCCATTATAGCGCTTTCTACATATACAGTATGACATTGTGCAACTTTGGTAGTCGTCTTCGCTATAAAAACCATACAAATTTCAGCCGTGAACAATAGGAAGCTTGCATGCTTGGCTTGTGCAGTTTTCAAAGATTCATAGGGTCGTCTAATTTCAAGTTGGAGAATATTTGAACACGTCAAATTTGTGATACATGGCTATTTTGCCTGCTCTGTTCCCCAACTAAAGAATTAAATTGTAAATGTTTTTGTTTTAGACCAGAGTCTGGGTGCCCGAAGGAATTACTCGCCTGTCCAATTTAGATGAAATCTTTGTGATGAGGACGCACGGGAATGATGGTATTCGTTAACAATTAAGTTAATCTGATGCTCACTGAACAAGTTGATACTGATGAGGTAATTGTCCTTTAAATCATGTATTCTTATTTAAAGACTGTAACATAATGAAAGAAAATAGAATCAGATTGTAGCATCAGTTTAACCCTTGTTTTGAGGTTAAATTATCTAAGTTAGGATATTTGAAGATAAGTTCACCATGGATCCCCTACTATACTTCATTTTTGTTGTTTGTTGAATTTAACGACATAAGCGCCCCTTGAAGGTGGCAATCAGTGCATGCTCTAATGTTCGTGTAGCAACAGTATTTTAGGGGCAGCGCGATAATAAATGCATTCCTGTAATGTACATGTATTAGGGTGATGTAAAAGGTATTCTCACTATGGATAACCTTAGCCTAAGCCGTTTGTGCTTACTTGACGTAGTCTTGCGTGGGCTGGCCGACCTTGTGATGGTCGGAATTTTGGTGGCAATGATTATGGTCTACCGGCAATTCCTCTAATTAGCATTAATGGCAATTATGTTGTGTTGTGAAGGTAAAAAAGGTAATTAACTCCTATCAGCCTCGCTCACTACGAATGACGCAAAAACGGTTTAGGCTAAGAAACGGCTACCCAACGTAAATAGAACTAATGTAAATGTTTCAAATAAAATCATTAAGCAAATTTTACGATGCTCCACAACACTCAGGGATCCCAAAGATTTTGGAACTACTCTTATAACTGTATAATGACACGATTATTTGCCAATCTCCAAATTAAAAACTTATTTTAATTAGTTTGGAGATTTAATTCAGTAATGAAAAGAAAAAAAAATCGCTGGTGTCGTTAGGAGAACTTTGCAAATTGTGTTCTAAAACAGCCTCATTTAGCAAAAAGACAAGAAGTCATATTTTAGTAATATTTTTAAGTTTTCAGTCGTCAGAATGTCAGGGGATAAGTGTTTTTAAATCTGCAAAATGTTAAGGAAGTTAAAATTTCGTTTCTGTGGTAACCCTGAATACTAAACTGGATAGAAACATGTTATAAACTAGTCATTTTATTACGAAATGCTTTTCGTTTATATCATTAAATACATTAGTATGCTTATAAGTGCAAAAGTGGCTTAATGTATTATATAATCAGTATATATACATGTAGATCGAGGCGAAATGATGCCAAAAAACGTCAGCATTACATGAAATGCTTGACTATTTTATGGGAAAATTCAATATTGGATTTTCGATAGTGTGATGCCACGGTAAATAAATTGCAATTCATTTATATTTATAGGGTTATCGGAATGGATACTGGGACAATACAAGAATTCGATTAATAATGACAACACTGTTATAATGACAAGGAATCGATGTTGTGCTGCTTGGTCAAATTATACATAGGTATTGCGGTGTATGCATAAACAATGGACTAAATATATAGTGTTGATGCTGATTAGATGTACCAGCCTTATTATTTGTAGGACATTGATAATATACTGAAGGTTAGATATGCCAAATTGTTATGATGAATCGGTTCTAAACGTGGTTTTAATGGTTCTAGAAAATGTAGGATTTTATTCAAAACTGGGCTATTTATCTCATGGAACTGTTAATAGTAAATGTCTTGAGGTATATTATATCGCTATAAAGTTTGCATACACGCTGTGCAATATACTAATGTCCCTTATCAAGGAGTTTTTTTTAGAAAAGAAACTGATTAAATGCATGTACATGTAGGTGTGTTGAGGATGACTATCTGCTTTCTACAACATTTTGGAAACATATTAGCCCTTCGGTCACGAACTCTATCTTGTCTTTAACGAAATTAATATCGGGTGAATTGTTTAAATTGTTTTACGTGTGCACATGCGCGAGTGACGATATTCCAGCTGATTAATATTTATCCTCAAGCATGCGAATTCCCCCAGCCTTGTAACTGCGCTTCAATAAGTGACAGTCCGGAAGCATTTAATTGCCATCTCTTTTATCACTGTTTAGAAAATAATCTGTGTCTAATTATACTCTTTAAATTTGGCGCATAGTCACGCCTTTCAGTCTTGGCAAAATTCAGCTTGGTTTCAATTAACAAACATTGACACATTTTTGTGTAAAGGAAATAAAACAATCTGTAACATTATTCATTCGATTTCAAAACGTGCTATATATATGACGTGTGTATAGTAAACAAAGAGTCACCTCAATCTAGATAGTTTATCTATAAAGCTAGATTTTTCCATGAAATCAAACTTTTTTGGCCTAACCCATTTAATTTTTTTCAACTCTTGCATCCTATCACGATGTGATGTCACTAAAAGACTTTAGACCTCGGAGGAAATGTTGGTGAATATTCCACACCTGGCGACAGTTGATTGGGATACACGTTATCTACAAATGTCATGGTAAACACACGTGCAATAACTTGACCAATCAGCTTGTTATTTTTGTTTGTGTTTTTAAAACTTATCTAATAAATAGGACGTGAGTTTGAAAGGAAAAGTGAGAAAGTGCGCAAATTGCATCGACGAGATTCGAAAACCAACCAGAAGACCGTTCCAAAAATGGCAAGGCCTGCCTCAATTTCTTCAGCATATCAAACCGTCGTCAACGAATGCTTGAGAAAAGAAAAACTATGGGAAGATCCAGATTTTCCATCCAATGATTCATCCTTGTTTTTCACTCGAAAATTACCTTCTGGTTATAAGTGGAAAAGACCAAGGGTAAGTTTTTACAGCTAATAGGCATAAATAAAATCAAGTAATGTTTGAAATGGCATGCTATTATACATATACATGTATGTATACTTTCGTTTTGCCCATGATATGGTTGACTAGTATTGTCAGTTAATTAGGTCTATCTGCTATCAACATAATCAATTAAAGCTTAATTTGTTTTTATAATACACAACCGATGTCATCCAACGATTAAAAGGTTTTGATGAACGATTAGATGAAGCAGAGTTAATTTCAAGTCACATTGATCTTTCAATAAGCGATGTTACACAACATGCACAATTAAAATAATAAACTTAATTTATAAACTCAGATGTTAATGAAAGCACGGTCAAATGTATAAGCCCCAGTCAGATTTTCTATTTTATCTTTGACGAAAATAATCGAAATAAATTATTGAAATGGTTTTACATGCCATGAAGTAACGACATTTCAGCGGATTAATGTATAGTCTCAAACTTGTGGTTGTGTGTTTTAACTTAGCTGATATTTAAAAAACTGAATGCCCAAAGTCATGTCGCATATATTATGTAAATATGGTGAGATCAACCATTTTATCCACTTCAATTTTCGAACTTCCAGTTCGATTTTTATTTCGTCTAAAACGAAATAGAATCGTGACAAATTATTAAAATTGTCCAATTTTCTGCTTGATCACTGATTAATTATATGTTGAAATTGAAATACACTAATTATCGAAGAACGTTTTATTATATTTATTAAATCGGGTCAAAGTTTTCCATTGTTTTTATGAGTAATACATTATATACCTGCACTAATCGATGATAAAGTTATAACATTAATTTCTTATAAAATAAGAGCTGTATTAACTTTCAGTGCATTAGTCATTGTTCACGGAATGCTTTGTTCCTTGTTACATCATAAGTTTTTATCTAGTGTAACACATAACAAACATTAAATCTAACGCGTATTACATAGTAACAATCTATATGACAGTAATCGCATTATGTATGAACCATGTTAACTGATTCTCGGGGGATGCGGGTCTTTCAACTCTTTATTTATCATTGTATTATTATGTATTTATTCTTGTTTGATAATATTCACTAATGTAGGACATATGCCATACGCAACCGGAGTTCATAAGTCACGGGGCAAGCCAGCTCGATTTTAAGCAAGGTGGTTTGGGTAAGTTCCAAAATTCCCAACTGTCTACCTTTAATTTTTTTTTATTTAGTAATAACTGAATAGTGTTAGGCTTATCCCTTTTCAGCACCCTAGTGGCGTATGAGACTAGTAGATTTTCAGTTGTCATTACATGATGCCACTCTACATTGTAAATGCTCGTGTACCATAGAAATAGGCTATAGTCACCAAAAATTACACATTTTTGACACAAAATATATAATATTCCAAATTACTTCTATGTACTTTAAAACAGTGCATGCTATATTCAAATTATATATACATCCATGGATATGTATTTCGATAAAAAATATTATTTTTTAAATTCATATAGGATGTTCAAAAAAGTTTAATAATGGTTTTTATCCCGTAGATTATGTATCCAACTAAAAATTGCATTGAATGAATTTTAAATATTTTTAGTCTATTTCAACCCGTAAAAAGTAACCCCTCTAGCAGCCGCTGGTTACTGGATTGAATCCAAACAGAAAACTATACAAAATATTTTGAATACAATGTATGATACTATATAGCATTATATTATCATATTTTTTACTGATATAAATTTATTCATATAATTTTATTTTTACATAAATATGGTTTTGTTCCATTTAAGCATATGTATATTTTTTTTTATAATTTGATGTGAATTTATATGTAAATTTTATATTTAGTACATATTTCACATATTTTCGTATATATAAAAATATTGCCTATACTGTACTTAAACGTCTGGGGTAATATTAAGCATTTGCATGGTTTTAAATGTGCAACATGGTTTTTTTCGTCGTTCCAGGGGATTGCTGGGTACTTGCAGCTGCTGCTAACATCTCAAGATTTCCAAAGCTGTTTCAGAGAGTCGTGCCTGAGGGTCAAGATTTCGGTAGCCCATACGTTGGGGTATTCCGATTCCAATTTTGGCACTATGGGGAATGGGTCGAGGTCCTGGTGGATGACAGGCTTCCCACGAACAGTGGCAGACTGGTGTATGTCAGCCCCACTGAAAAGAACGAATTTTGGGGACCGCTTCTGGAGAAGGCGTATGCCAAGTAAGAATTATGAAAATACGTATTTGAGGATTTAGAATAACGCCTATTGCACAATGGATCCGAAATCATTTTATCAACAATTTTTTTAGATTTTATGGCAGTTATGAGGCCATTGAGGGAGGAAACAATTGCGATTCCCTGACAGATTTCACAGGAGGTGTGGTGGAACAGTATTTTATGGACAGACCACCGGAAAATTTCGAGAGACTTTTAGAACATGCTTCTGCCAGGAAATCTGTGATGTCTGCATCGATTTATGTAAGACAATGCCTCGTGATTTACTTGTCGTTTAGGATCGTTTGTTATATTATGACTAATAGTGCAACTACCAAAAAATTTGTCATCTAAATGTGCGTGTAGGGAGATCCACGATCCAATCCAGAAAGGAAAAATGGTCTTATAGAAGGCCATGCTTACAGCGTTACTGGATTTACAAAGGTATGCACGTATTTTCGACAACGTTTGACAATATTGTGTTTGACAATAATTAAATGTTGTATTCATTTCTAGGTGAAGAAAGATGGGAATGATGTTTTTCTCATTCGCATTCGTAACCCATGGGGAACTGACCAGGAATGGAATGGACCCTGGTGCGACGCGTAAGTCCTGAGTTAATTTATACATGTACACTGTACATGAATTGCAAATATTTAGAAAGGTGTATAATCAATAGGAGAATGTACATGTATATTCAAACTTTATATCCAGTTTTCATCGTTTCATTTGAACTGATTCCTGGGAAGAGTTTCATAAATGATAAATGGCATACCCGTGAACTTGAAAAGTTTTCCAGATAAGAGCCAATGACCAAAATGTTTATCAAGGACTGCTTAGTTGAGTCACAGGTCGAAGCACTGTTCTTTTTTAATCATCTGCATTACATCTGTTTCAGGGTGACCTATACGAGAGTAGGTCTCTAGGTTGATGAACGGATATGTTAGGGACAAAAAGCATTACTTTCTATAACATCTAAAAATAATCCATTTTGATATTTGAGCATTCAAAATCCACCTTTATGTCAGAATTTATGTCCTGGTAGTTACTTTTATTGAGTAGTTGGCTATAAATTTAGTCATACACTGCAAGTTGTTGGCCTTGTTCAATACTGTCCTTGGTAGGGGACATACTGTATGCAGTACATTATCCTTGAAATTTGTACTTAACGGATGTTTTAATGTTCGCATGAGGTTACCTGTATATAGGATTTTGAATAAGCTTAGCAATGCAAAATTAGATCAATAACACTCGTTAAAAATGCTAATTAAGACATCAATGTATTGTCAACAGATCCAAGGAATGGAAAAAAATATCTGCAGAGCAGAAGGCGGCAATGGGACACCACGAGAACGATAAGGATGATGGAGAGTTTTGGTAAAGGGTTATATGGCACTATTTCAGAGTGTTCCATCTCAAAATGGTTGACAAAGGGGAACTAACTACACAGATGTTTTTCGATAGGATGTCCTTGGATGATTTTCAAAAGCAATTTGACAGCATCGAAATTTGCAATCTGACACCTGACTCCCTGGAGAGTGATGCGAACCTAACCTGGGCCGTCAGCATGGCTCATTCCAAATGGACCAAAGGCGTCACGGCGGGTGGACGATACCGAGAAAGTACGGCTATTTTGATACAATTGAAAGTTTAATGGGATAAATTTTAAATTTCGGTAAAGGTCAAAATTTGAAATGTTGAGATGTCACAATGTGCCTTACGTTTTTGAGTCAAGATGGCAAACAAGACGCAAGGAGTCCAGTGCCAAATTACTAATTAAGCAATTTAGTCAGTTGGCTAAGGGCCCCGCTACAACGACTAAGGCCCGATACCACACATCGCTCGAGCCAGGCATCAAGTGTTGATTTGTCGTTCCTATGTGTTGTTTCAATAAGTGAATTTCTTTAAAAGAATAATTTTTCTGTTTGTTTAATAAAACTGTTAGTTAGGAAAGGACCCCTAGATTTCCACTGCAATGGGGCCTCCGCAGGACTGTACGAGTCCATCGGTAATTCTTATGAAAGTTACACAAAAGGAAAACTCCGCTCACCAAAACAAACCCAAGTTAGCCTAACGTGACATAAACTACCTAAATTAATTGATCAGATAATAGAGGGATTGAGCAAGGTTTCTTTTATCTTGACGACAGTGGCAACACTTTTTTTTTTTTTGACAATGCGAATGCATGGGAACGACGTTAATGGGTTTGTGGTTGAGGGGAGACGACAATAGAGGGATTGAGCACGCCTCCCTTAATGCCCCGTCAACTGATTTACCTTAACGAGAAGGCATTGGAATAACATACAGTGCTGTCAATGTGGTTAGCATTAAGAAAGCATTAAAGGAGGCGTGCTCAATCCCTCTATTTTCATTAGTTTAACGTGATACCACAACGTCTTTAATGAGCATAATGACTTTTACGGCGCATAACTTATGATGCGCATGCGTAATAGTGTTTATCGTTCTCGTAAATATTAAAGTAAACCTTTAATCCCTCTACTATCCGATCACCGACAATTGAAACTGTGGCCGGAAACTCCCGCACAGTGAAATCTCCACGTACGTACTTTCCTGGGTTGACTAGGTTAGGGTATACAACAGCGCAGATCATGGAATAGAATGGAGCATGGCATGGCCTTGAAATGCAGCGTTTCGATATGGGTTTCCCCATGGCGGGAATTCCCGATTGCCCAATCGAAACGCTGCATTTCAAGGTCATGTCATGCTTCATGCTCTACATTGTTTTTTACCCTTAGGTTTAGTTAAATTAAGTCATATAATGTATATTGCATATACACATGTACATTACATCTACAGAATATCTTCTTTAATTTCGTTCCAGAAACGTTCTACAAAAACCCTCAATTTCACATCGATGTCCAAGACTACGATGAAGACAGTAACGAAAACGCCTCCTGTGTGATACAAGTTCTTCAGAAAAACAGACGTCGGAACCACCTTCCGGAACTTACGCTAGGGTTCGTGCTTTACAAAGTACCACAGGGCACCCAACTTCCGCTCAACAAAGCTTTCCTGACATCTGCTAGTCCCGTGGACTTAGTGGCCCAGTACAGGCCCCAACCAGCGCCATCACGAATGATTGTTGAAAGAGTTTACTTAAATCCGTCTCGATATGTTCTCGTTCCAACCACCTGGAATAAGGACGAGGAAGCCGAATTTATGATTCGGATATTTAGTGAATCTGCCAATACAGCACGGTAAGCCATTTTTATTATGTGTAGAACGTATAAGAACCTCATATACATGTACATGTAGTTGGGATAAAATAAGCCCAATGGCAATTGCCCGGTCACGAATTCTATCTTAGACGAAATTAAAATCGGTCAAATTGTTACGCATATACACTACACATGCATGAACGACGTCATTTAAACCAGATTGACATCTATCCTCCAGTGGCTGTTTTTTGATTTTGACGTGGCTGAAATTTAGAAGCTGAATGCCATTATTCATTTTGTATTGTCTCTTCAATTACATCACGTCGTAACGACGCTTTAATTGAAATGCCATTCAGAATGCATATCGTTTTCTCTTTTATTTGCGGTTGGCAAAAATGTGTTTTCATCATCTTTAAATTTTGCGTGGTCACGCATTTTATCCACTTGGCGCACATGCACAAATTATAGATATATTTTAACAGGAATTGATCCAATTTTTGTTTCGTCTAAGTCAAGATAGAATATGTGTGACAGGGGTTTCAGGTGTAGCCTACATAGGATTAAAGTTTGATTAATAAAATAGCAAAATGCAAACTATATACATGTATCTTTTATTTAATATATTCATTGACCTTTGAGGTTCAAATTAAATACAGAAGCAATATAAACAATAGATAAGAGTCTACCTTGGAAGACTATTGAAAATTGTATATATTTTTAATACAGTGAATTGGGTCGTGCTGAACAAGCTGATGAATAAAACAACCAAGATTGAAGCGTATGGAATGATCTGCCGACAAGATCAAATATGCGACGTGAGCAAATTTTATATTATAGTTTTCATTCTTTTTAAAATGTTGACATTGGTTTAAGATGGTACAAAAGTGGATCTTTTCACTATTTACAAATTACGAAAAATGAGGACCCACTTTGAGATCGATCTCAAGATTAATACTTTGCCATCTTTTAACGCTGAATTCATTAGTCATTGGGGATAAAATCTCTAAAAAAACTCATAACCTCGGATGACGCATTGCATTACGATCTATGCGTTTATGAGTGGCCTTATGCCCTCGTTTTGCTTAATTAAACCCTAATTAAACAATTAATAAGACATTCGAACAATAAGAGGATTTAATTGAAGGTCCCAATATATGTCACATTTGATGAATTGGTCTTTGAAGTTAATTAAACATGTAGTTGACAAATAGTCGCATAGGAAATGCATTGCATACAGTATATACATTATCTCAATTGTGTATACATAATTAGTTAGACACATAATTAGTTGCGTAGTTTTAGAACATTTTGAAATGATTTTGCAGTTCCTGCAAGTATACAGATCCTTGGTGAATGATGTTTTCTGCTGAAATTACAGGGTTATAAAAAATGTGATATGCATGTATTTATGTTTGTTTGCTTAATATTAATTAAAACAAATATCTAAAACCAATGAAGTTTCAATTCTAGATTATAAAAAAATATTCGATGCAAATTTTGTCTTAGACGAAATAAACATCGGGGGAATTCCTGTGCGCATTCTCGTGACGGGGATGAAATACGTGACCTCGCCAAATTTAAAACAGGATTTATATGGACAATATTTTGTTAATCATAAATAAAAGAGTAGGCAATGCATCCTGATCCTGAGTTGTATTTAAATGAAGCGCCGTTGCGATATGACCACTGAACACGTGATGCAAATGAAGCATTGTAACTTGGGGCATTCAGCTTCTAAATTTCAACCGCGTCAAATACAGTCGCATGCTTGAGGATAGGAATCAATCTGCTTAAATGACGTCACTGTACACATATACAATAATTTGTCCGATCATTATTTCGTCTAAGGCAAAACCAAATTCATTACTGCATTAGCTATATAGTTTTAAATGTTATAACAATTAACACTGGATTTTTGGACAATACCAGGGAAGCGCCCAACAGAAATTAATGAATTTGAAACTGTGTATTTTTATTGTGCAATCGGTCTGTAACTGTTAAAAATAGTTTGTTTCATAAAACCAGGAAACAATTCCGTAAAACTGCAATTTTTCAGCTGCCTAGTAACCTAAAACAGGAATCGTGACGTCACAGCCTTGAGTTTTGACACGTAAACAGGTTAAATAAACGAGTGTTAATTTAATTACAAACCCTACATGGAATATGTACAGCATATCTTATCTACACATTTTTCATTTGGTCATCATGCAGGCAGCCATGATTTATCAAACGGCAGGTTAATCTCACTGTCAAAACTTACCGTCATCGGCAATTTGAGTCCTGCAAAAACAGTTGAAGGGCATAACGGACAGTTTCCCCGTCTGTTTAAATTTCACATAGTCGTAAAGCACTTTGATGATGATGATGAGGGTGATAACAATGTCCAGAGGGTTGATGTCATTCACCTTGGCACAAAAGTTTTGCCTGGACACAATGGACAACTTGTGGATCACTTGATTGGTGTGGTGGGATCGATCGTCACTGGATCTGGCCGATGTTCTTGAACTTCTGAAAGTTCTTGATGAGATGGTAAACTGGAGGAATCACGTTGAATTAGCGGTTCCAAGGGTTGTTGCTCAGTTTCACTTAATCCGGACAAGTTGGCATCAGCATTCTGTCTATGATGTGCTCGAGCAGATTGGAAAGACGACTGCCGCCGACGTTCATTTAAGTCATTTGCTTATAAACAGAAAACGCGCAATTAGATACTGGAAAACAAATTAGTTGTAATCGGAATGTATAGGTTCACACTAAAACTTTTAGTCATGGAAACTGGATATATAGTCTTAAGAAAGTTATAGCTTCTTTAGGAATGTGGGGTAAATAAATTAACATGGCTGTCTGACTTTGTTATAGTCCATGCTGCCACGTTTTGTTAAATTTTCTATTAGTTTTAATATACAGTTCCCTACAGAAATAAAAGGTTAAACTTCCTTGGCTTTTCCAGTTTTTTTAAAAACAATTTTCCATGACTATCCTGATGATTGAAAATTCAAAAATATGAAAATTTGCTTAGCAGCATCTTGTTTTGTTGTTGAAAAAAGCTGCTTTAGAACTCAATTTTCAATGTTCTGCTAATGGCCACCTTAACTTCATCTTCGTACCGCAGAAACTACTATTAAAGTTTTTTTTTCATGTAAAATCTGAATTAAATGTAGCTAAATAAAATGAGTTTTTAATTAGGAGGGTAGCGAAAATTCGCGCCATTAAATAACTGTAGCCTACGACTAGACAAAATAGTCTCTCTTTGCATCTTTGGCGTATGTGAAAACAAATGCAATATTTGTTTTAAATTTTCCTGACCTATACAAAATATATCACTTTGAACTTACTACCTGCAAATATCACTAATGTGGCATGTCAAGCAAAAGTGGGTTTTTCTTAATCAGGCAAATGTAACATATAAATATCACATATTTTCCTTTACTTAATCATGTTACATGTATCAAACAAATCAAGATATGTCACGCTCATACAGTTCTGCATCTATAGAAACAGGGTTCCCCGAGACCTGGAAAACCTTACAGTTGTTTAACTGAAACCCTCAAGGATATTTGCTGGGATTTTGTTTTCACTTATTTCCATATACATGTACATGTATATAATAAGCAATAAATGTAGCATTCTTTACTTTGACGTATTTAATATTTTTGGATTTTTTGATGGTCACGGAAATTTGTTTAAAACCTCGAAATGTCAGGGAAGTTGAACATTTGATTTCAGTATCTGTTTTTATACGTTCTTTAACCGTACAACATTTTAATGGCACAACCTATTAATTAAATTAATTACAAACCCTACACGTATTAAGTACACATTTTGTATTTAGTCATCAGGCAGAAAGGTTATCAAAACGCTGTATTTAATCTCACTGCCAAAACTTACTTTCATTGGGTACTCGATCACAGCAGAAGCAGTAGCAGGACAAAATGGAAAGTTTCCCCGTGGTTTGAAATTTATAGAAGTCGAAAGCTACTTTGATGACAACGAGAAAAATGAGAGTGACCAGGAACCCGATAACAACGTCCAGAGGATTAAAGTAATTCACCGTGGCACAAATGTCGTGCTTCGACATCTTGTGAATCACTCTATTGGGATGGTAGGGATCGTCACGGGCACAACGGATCTGGTCGATGTCCTTGAACTTCTGGAAGTGCTTGATAAGAAGATCATAAAAAGGGGCAACCACGTTGCACTCGCAGTTCCAAGGATTGTTTCCCAGCTTCACCTCGTCGAGACAAATAGACATCATCCTGTCGATCATGTGGGTGGGAAGATGGGTCAAACGGTTGTGGCTAATGTTCAGGGAATTCAACGCCTTAAAAAAAGAAATCAAGCATGCAATTAGTTCTTGGAAAAAAGGTCTGGATGTGTAAGTTCACATCAGGGAAACAAGTAAACCAGATAGACCAGGGATAGACAGTATCTTAAAGCTTGGCATAACAATGGGAGATGTGGTGTAAACAAATTAAAGTGGCAGACTGACTTTGTCAAAAGTACATTCTTCCACGTTTTGTATTGTTTTTTTATCAAGGTTCGCACAAAAATAAAAATTTGAACTTCCCTGACTTTTCCAGTTTTTAAATGCAATTTATACCCTGATGACAGAAAATTCAAAAATATAACTACATGTCTAATAACTTCTTGTTGCTCAAAGAACGTATTTTATATCGCAATTTACAATGTTCCGCGCAAATTCATCATTCTAGTTTCGTTTTCTTGTTTGCTTCCGTGTTAACATTAAAGCTTAGCTTATCATGGTAGTAATTTTAGACGGAAATCCGTTGCATTTTCTTAAGAATTTTTTTTATAGCAATATAACGGTAATTTTGTAAATATATGTTTTTATGAAGCTATAAACTTCCTGCACTACTCATAAATGCAATGTTGAAATGTTAATGATATGCAGTATGTAGTTTAGAAATGGCTTTATTTCCTCATGTGGAATCCATCAGCTTCCTTAAAAACAGGAAAAGTCTGGGAAGTTGAAAATTAAAATTTGTATATACACACATGTGTGCATTATATAGTTTAATTATATGTGCATTGAACCAGCCAGTAATGAAAATGAAAGGATTGGTATATTTACACTAAAGAAATCGGTCCTCTCCAGTATGTTGATGGAGTCGATGGAATTGTTATCGACGTTGAGAAATCGGATGGTGAGGTAGTTTGAGCCGTTGACTAGAGAGTTCAAACTTTCGATCTGGTTGTTCTCCATGTTTAACACGCTGGAAGTATCCGGCAGCATGGCGGGAAATTTGCGGTATCCCTTGTTCTGACAATTGACCCGGATGATCGAACGTACCTTGTTGCAAGTGCAATTTTTTGGGCAATGGTCAATCAGATTCTCAAAGGTCGCAGAACCGAAACTCACGTCATCCACGTAGAAGGTGCAGTTGATCTTTTGTCTGTCGTGGACGGTTACCTGTGGAACCGTCTTCACCCAATCCAAAAACCACTCAATTTCTTCGCACCGGAAAGGATTATCTGAAAAATTGAAAGGGGTGCCTATGAGAAACATGCCAATCATGCAGCTTTTTGGAATTTGCAGTGCTCATGTCTATCTATGGTGTCCATGCACTTTAAAAAATTCGAAGATTTAAGAGGGAACTAAACTGCATGTTTTGCTATGGGGAAATTTTTAAACATACTTTTAAAAAAACTACTTGTTATAATACAAAAATAAAAATTG
>JAQGCC010001526.1:0-23180 GCA_034698905.1 Xestoiulus laeticollis | reverse complement strand
ACTGTATATATTCATCAGCAAATGTATTTTGATAAGCATTCTTCTGAAATCTCCTGAGTAACAGTATAATATAGGAATAATTAACATAAACCCTAGAAAAACTAGCATGGTTATAATAATCTCTCGTCTAAATGCAACATCATTCGATTTGTAGTAAATATTTCAAATGTAATATAACAGTGTGCTAAAGCTATTATACCGAATTTCCATTTCAAGAAAGCGTTTTTCGATGCATTGCAAATCCATGTCTTTCTTTCGCGCAAAAACAGTACAAATCTCAATTTTAAGGTCTATCAAAAGTACGGTTAAATCTCAATATTTTTGGAAGGGAGGGTTAATGTTTATTCAATGTCATAATAGTTAATTTAACTGCCATTTTTAAACTGTGGCATATATGTTATTTTTCATCCGAAAACAACAAATTTCTTGCAAAGTGGTTAAAAGGTGCCCTGGACGGGTCATTAAAGGCACCAAGGTCCATACACAAATCCCGTCTACAGGTAGGTTTAGATAATTGGATATACATGCATATCCAGCTCCCACTAAATGGCCAATGTATTAAAATTAGAAAGGGAATGGTGATTTTGAAAATTATATTTTTTTTTTTCAGCGTGATTTGTATTGCAAATAATTTACGCGCATGTAATTAGTTTTCAATGCTTTCATAATATCCTTCTCATCATTCCATGTCACAATCTCAATAGTTACACTTAAAAATCTGCATTCATAACTATTTCAAACAAGAGTATAAATGTCATGATAAGCAACTGAGTTGTCATAATTATATATTTACAATATGATGTCCATCTTTTACACGAATCATATAGACCTTATTTTATCGAACAGAGGTCATGTTTTCATTTATCACACACCTTGATCGGATTCCAGAGTTGATCATCCAGACGAATAAAAATTCACACAAAAAGGTGTCATTTTCCAATGTGATATATCAGCCAAATGCCAAAGTTGACATTTTATTCCTAATATCGAAAAGCTAACATAATATCAATATCCTTCTGGCAAATTTCCAACTTACAGGATTGGACAATGTAATATCCCATGCATTTACATATGTGGTCATGCCAGCCAAAATAAGGTCTATATACTTTTTTATGATCCTCTTCAGTAGGAGCCAAGAATACTCTTGCATAGGCTCTCACACAAGCAGACTAATAACGACAACACATTTTTTAATAAAAAAAACTTGCAACAGTAGTTGATACCACCATGCACAAATGTCCCAGAAATGCACACAGCCAGACCATACATCTGACATCACCTCGTCTAGATATTCCATATGATAGGCTTGTGTCCATCGTCGGTTTTTCACATTTTGAGAGCCTCGTGAATGAGTTTAGTCCTGACTATAGATTCTCATCCGATGAAATAAGATTATTTTCTTCTACGTGTACGTTGGTTGCTACTAGAATCTCTAAATGAAACATTGCACGTGCTTGAAAACTATAAATTATTCGCAGGTCGGACTCTCTGCTTCAGGTGGTTGTTTCACCACTTGTAGATGAATGCAAAATTTCTAACTATTTATTCTGCATTTTAACGAAAATCCGAAGCTTTACAAAAAATCAACTAAAAGTGTAATTACAACTGAAACAAAAATAATAATGACCCAGAGAGAGGAATTCGAAATTCAGCAGATGATTCCCAGGATAATTACAATGGGCACGACCAAACTCTGTACTCGAATAGAAGACTGACGGCAAGGAAGGCGAAATACAAGATAAACATGGAAATTCCTAGACCCTTGTTCATTTTCCAATTGAAACAGGCAATGGTTGCAATGACAAACATCAGCATAAGAAACAGAATGCAAATGGAGCAGGCCATGCCTTGACTGCTTACTGGCACTGGGTCTCCCCAGTGCGTTAGGCCATATAAAAACCACGGCAAAGGCAATCTGCAAAGCACAAAATTATGTTTGGATGATATAAATGATTGTTTTATTTGTTTCATTAGTATTTAAAATTTCTCCTGCATGAATTTGATGAAATTATATTTGCTTACCCTACAGTGACATCGAAGATGTTGCTTCCAATCGAACTGGATACTGCCATGTCCCCTAGGCCCTTTCTCGCAACAATAACACTGGTAATGAGATCGGGAATTGAAGTACCCGCTGCTAGGAAGGTAAGACCCATAACCTAATACACAAGAACACATTATGCAAAGTATGAAGACATGTCCCAATATAAGAGGATAGGTGACAGTGCTAATTTTTTAAACACCTCATTGGGAATGCGCAATGTTTGGCCAGCCAGTGTTGCCCACCACACCATCAGGTACGAAAATATGGCGATCCAAACTATGCTACCGATGAATGTGCAAACAAACCACTTCTTTTTCTCCTAAAATAGTAAATCACAAAATTGTATTGAACGAGCTGCAATTCTATGACTGAATCAGAGCATGTGTGCATGCTTCATTTGGATAAAAACAAACTTCTGATAGGATTGAGGAAGCTACACACTAAAACGTTGGGTTAAAAAAATAAAGTTATTCAATTATGAGTTGATTATAAATAACACAAACCTCACATTTACCCAATTCTAGACATAATGTATTTTAACAAATGAGTTATGAGTACGAGCTGATTATAAATCCTCAGATGTTAACCCCATGTTGGTATGTCCATATAGCACTCAATATTGGGTTGAATTTTAACCCCAACCTACCTTCAAGTTTTTTCTGACTTTATGTAAATAACCCGAAAAATGAATAAATGGTTAGCAAATTCAATTTACTTCTCTTTTGGTGTCAGGTAGCGTCAGCCACAAAGGAAATATAATTGGTAAAAGGGCGATGTATGTAAATCTTTTTCTGGCGGTCGGTGGCCAACTGAGGTCCAAGGGTTCTTTGCCATCTTCTGTAGCTGCTTCTATTTTCTGTAAAAAAAAAGAATTACATTGCTTAATTATACAAACTGCACCATTGGATATCTGTTTTATCGACGTCCATCATTTGTAAAATACATGTATATTCAGCATTATTCAGGCAAACGTGGGACTTAAGAGTAATGATCAGAGATTTTAGCCCGATGGCCCCTTTTTTGGCCCATTTAAATTTTGCACATTGGTTTCTATTGTTGACTATAGGATCATAGGAAATTCCTATTGTTTTCTATTGGTTTGAATTGTATTAATTTATTGTCGAATGATTCAGCCAATACAAATTAAAAAAAAGTCAATAGAATGAAAGAAATCAATGAGACCAATAGAATTTTACCATTGTTTTCTATGGAATGTTTGACCAGGGGGTGCTTTTTGTGATGACTGATGACCTACCGACCCATCATTTGTAAGCATTTTTAAAAACTTTTTTATATGCAGGTATTCAAAACAAGAACATGTGTAATGAAAAATTACACTTTTTTATAAAAGTTATGAAAACCTGCATGTGTTCCCTACCTTTCTCAATTCCTCAAAAGCCCTAATTTATTAATTAAAACTGATGAAGGTCCACTGTTCAAAAAATGTAGATACCATTATTGAAATCATTACATGCATTAAGTGCATCATAAATGGGGATGGATGTTTTGCTATCAATAACTTTTATTATTTATTAATCTACCAAAAGTTCTAGTTTGATGTCAGAAAAATTCATTAATTACATCTGTGAACTATCATGGTTTTGGACCTTAGGTTAGCTAGATTGATAGATCCATAATTCACTGCAACGAGTTTCAATAATTATGGTACACATCATCTTATAAATTTTTGAAATGGATCAAATTGATGAGTATTTTTTTTGGATAGCCTGCTGAAATTGATGGCTGAATGATAAAGAAGTAACAGCAGATCCATTTCAAATTACCCCAAACCAAATAAATAAACATAAATATAGAACTAACCCCGATATCAGTCCCGTTTGACGTGGACACGTGATTGACCACATTGTTGAGTTGATTTGCAGATTCAGTGGTGACGATGCCCCTGTCCCCCTTAATGGACACCACGCTGTCCCTCTGCCTAAAATCCGCCTCGGGAGTGGCCGTATCGGCATCCTGGCTACTTTGGCCACTGTCCGTGCCTCCTGAAATTGCTTTTTCAGTGGCTGCTAAATTATCTTGGGAATCGGATTCACTTCCACCAGCTGTTGTCGTTGTCGTTCCCGGGGTTGAAGCTGCGTTTGATGCCCTAGTTGCATCCAGCAGCACCTTCAGAGAGGCGATGGCATGGATCTGGGTGGACTTTTCATCGATTCGCTCTTCTGTAGAAACACCAATATACAATGCATTGCGAAGGGTGCACAAGAGATGCCAAGAAGATGTCTTGTGGGAGGGTTTTTAAAAAGCTATTCCAAGATTGCGGAGAAATTAAGGTCTAAAACACAAGTTACTGCTTCCAGGTTGTTAATGGTGGAAAAATGGGTTCAAGCTGTTGTGAGGCGTAGCACAAAATAACCTATGAACTATTTGGGAATATGTCTTATGGGCAGCATCTGAAGAATTTTGGACATGGACATGGATTAATGAAATAATTAATAATGAATTATATTTGAAAATATTGATTTCTCTAGAATGCCATTAATGTCCTTTAGATATTGAATTTTGTGGATTTTGATATGTGCATTGAAATAACTAGCCATTGCATGCACGACATTTTGCTATTTATTTGTAATGCTGCAGGGGTAAATTATTTGTGTAATTCTGAAATGCATTGCAGAAATAATAAGGCACAAAATAATCTATGAACTATTTGGAAATATGTCTTATGGGTTGCATCTGAAGAATTTTGGACATGGCTATGTATTAATGAAATAATTAATAATGAATTATATTTGAAAATATTGATTTCTCTAGAATGCCATCAATGTCCTTTAGATTGAATTTTGTGGATTTCTATATGTGCATTGAAATAACTAGCGATTGCATGCACGACATTTTGCAATTTATTTGTAATGCCAGGGGTAAATTATTTGTGTAATTTTGGAATGCATTGCAGAAATAATATGGCAGGGGAACTGGATGGTAATAAAAACACTAGGATAGTCTGTTAATCAATGACGTGAACTATAAGGTCAGGGAAGGTCAGGAAATGCACGAGTTCCAGAGGATATTAAGAGTGGCCTGCATGTAACAGGCCACAAATTTGGCCATTTGCTCAAATTAATTTCAGCATCGTAAATTTTGTTGCCAGTTTGCGATGACAAATGCAATTAAAAGCACTGGCGAAAATGCCATTAGCAAATCCATGAAAATGGGGCAATAATATGTGCACACAATGTTACACCATATACATTTATTGACCTGTTTTCGATCAATCAATTTCGTTGCCACTCCACAAGAAAGAAGCTAACCTCCAAATAAATTTTCAACTGCTTTCAATGTATGAACTGAGCACCATTTGACATTTGCGGGTGCTGGCGGGGAGGCCCATGTATAATCGATATAAAATCAAAGCAGCTGAGTACATGTATCATACACAAGTATTTAGCCGTTCAGCACACGGTAATCGAAGGGGAAATGGAAGGCAGAAATAGAAAGTTTATATGAACACATTATGGTGAGATAAGCGAAAAGTAAACAAAAAAATTGGGTGGCACTTTTTATTTTTGAAAATTCGATTATTCGCAAATATGCATGCATATATTTTGCCCCAGTGCTGTTGGTTGCTTGTCTGCTATCCTCTATGTGGGTTTGCTAATCATGCAGAGCAGCTAGCAGTGATTGATTTCCATATCTCGATTTACTCAACATTTTTTTCTCAAAAATAAGCTTTAAATTATGTTTTTTTTTATAATTCGACAATTTTTGATGATGGAGTTGTTTGAAATTTTTTTTTACATTTAGGCGATTTTAGAAGAAAGTAAATAGCTTTCTCTGCATTACCTACTAACCGCATCATTTTATGCCAAATATGCCTCATTCTGTATTGTATTTTTTTATAAATGCCGTTGCATATTACATTTATTGTACAATTTTGCATGAAACAGCAATTCAGTAAATTTATAGGGTTCTGTATACCCTAAAGGTATTTTTTTACGAATGTACGTAGGCCTATACGCATGTCCGGCATACTTTACAGCCATTGAAGTACATGTTTGTTTTTATTTATACTGAAAGCTTGCCTGACTTGTTTTTACTGACTTTTGTTTTGACTAAAATATCCAGAAATTACTTCAAAAATTACCCTCGAAATAAGTCTGCATTTTCTTTAAAAAAATACCATAAATCCTATAGTTTTGAGTTAATGAACGTTCACTAAAATTTAAAAAAAAAATCAATAGATGGCGTTGCTAAAATGATTAGTTTTCCTAATAACTGCATACTCGATATTGTCAAACTATAAAGAATAGGAAACAATGGAAGGCAAACAAAGGATGCATTAATAAATTAAATTTGATAGGCCTGACGCATTAATACTTACGCTGACCTTCATTTAGTGGATCAATCGAATGGATCATTAATTGTAGTAGTCCATGACGAAATTTGCTGCCTGCATGGATCAAAGGAGTACTCGCTCGGCGATGAGGATTGGGTGCTGTTTCCTATAAAAAAATATTTAATTAACAATATGAAATATTTACTTTTATATGGATATGAATTGGACAGTAATACAGTAAAATGGCGGTCAGGCACATGATAATCATGTATAGCATCTCTACCAATACAATTATTTGTATGCATGCAGGAGGAATTCATTAAAACAGAACGAAAATTGTGTATAGCATGCTACGAAATCTGCACGCATAATAGGTAAAAACATATTTTCGACGCATGATAATATTTCGTGCCATATATGAATTCAAAATAATGCTTAATATCTGTATCCATTCCAGCTTCTAAATGTCACGTTTTAGATCACACACGTTTTACATAAGAATAAGCTATTGGAAATTGCACAGAGATCCAGTTTTCCACGAAAATTTCGTTCACCTTTTTTTCCTAGTTTTCTCGTTATAAAACACAAACGTGTCACCCTTTATATAAATATTAACCATCATGATACACTCCGTCATGTTTCCATATAGTTTTTTTCTACTGTGAACGTAACAGCAAATTGCTCGTTTTATTGTTTAGGATCATTCTCACGTAGAGCTGTAAAGTTAACTTGCTTATTGGTCAAAATTTAAACTGTATTTTGTGCGAATTGTTCTCTGGGGGAACTAAAAGAAGTATAGTGGAAGAATGCATGATGTGCACATGTAGTATAAAAAAACGCATTATGAAAGTAATCTACAAGTTCACCTTAAAATAATAATAATACATGCATAAAATCTGCGGATTAATTGTTTGCAATATTCTGATAGACTCCACTTTTAAGTTTAATGAAAGTTATTCCTAAAAGTAGTATATTTTTACAAGAATATAGAACAACAATTTTCGAAAATTCGAAAGTGGCTGAAACTGCATATGTGTGTCATTTTATCAAAACACTACAAACAGCACGATGTAAGAAATATTGTTTGATTAATGGTTTGTACACTGATTTTAGTAAAGGATGCAATGTCACGTCCTTCCTACAACAATCCAATTAAAACCGCTGCAGTAATGGCCATTACTTTTAATCTCGTCTTATCAGAGTGTGCCTAAACCGAATTTTTTTCTGTGTACTTAATAGGGATTTCCAAACACTATCCTAGGTTTATACGACGTCTTGGACGTTGTATTTTCGTAATTGATATAACAAATATTCACTTTTAACATATGGTAGCTTGATGTAGAGTCATGTTACATTTTAGAACATTTACAAATTGAACTTAGTTGCTTCTTCTTAAACCATAAACACTACGAAAAAGCGTGTCATTTTTTAACTATAGAGAAACCACAAAACACAAGCTTTTTACATGATTAGATTACATATAGAGCAATATCACCATCTTCCTAGAATTTGAGTTAGGAGAAAGTCAGATCAATAAACTGTTGATCAAAGTAAAGAATATCATAAAATAGCATTAGAGGATAAATTCTCTGTGGTTTTAAACACGAGATAAATAGTGCTGAAAAAGACATTATACGCTGCTTGCATGCTAGGCAATTGGTCAATGGATGCTGTATTCACTTTTATCTAATATGCTATTGATGCACAACCATGTAGTAAGCCAATACTCTAGTCCAGCATGTGTCAAGAAAATCAGGAGTGCATTTTGTTTCTGGACGTTGCATTCACCCATTCGTCCATGTGATGCATTTATTGGATGGGAAACGCTCTTAAGGGGATTTGGGACCATCGATTTTAAGAAGTGCAATTCACAGGTCATAACTAAATGTGCAGCACCAAATCTGCCGCAAATCTATAGCATCGTTCCTTCCGGGACAAATCAAAGCACTACGGTTTATGAGGAACCATAAAACTGGCTTAAAGATTGGCGTGAAAGCGAGTGTATATTTCAAACCCTACATATACTACTTTTAAAATTATAGTCTATTTACGAGAAGATGGAAGAGCCTATATTTTAAATCTAAAAAAAAACTGCATGCAATTGTTAAAAGATTTTGGGAATGCAAATTTTCGTTTAACTGCAAACGCCATTTGCCTATCACAGCTTAACTTATCTAAGCCGTTGTTGTAAATTTCTTTGAACCAACATCGTTTTGAATAAATAAAACATGAAAATGGTGTTGTTTTTAGGAAGCCAAAATGCAATTGTCTTTGAAAATGTACGCATTTTCATTGGAGCTAAACGAGTTCGAAATTACTACGATGCTCTTATCTACAACACAACTTTTAGATTGAGAATGTTGGATATAGTTCACTTTGTTGGCATTTGCATGGTAATGCCATGCTGCACCATGTTGCAACTGATTCCTGATTTTTTTTCTATATGTGATGGATACGCCCTTCAACACCATAATTCAAATATCCTAACAACAACTAATAATGTTACCAGATTCGTGATGTGCATTTTCAGCTATCAGATATCCAATTTAAAAATAATTTTCCTCGTTCATTACATGTATATCGAGAATAACCCAGCTTTAAAATAACTCTGGGTAAATGGATTTTATCGCATGGTGCTAACACTATATGTATATGTACTGATATGAATTCATTCAAGATTTGCAAAAAAGCAATTTAACTTCGTGTACATACAGTCTAGTTCATACTGGAACACGAATGAAAATGTCTTTACTAATATATTCCTATAAAGACGATTTTTCAGTGCTGTTTATTTCTACTGCATTTCATGGTGAAGGAATTTAGACTGGTTTTTGTCGTAGTTTATAGACTCTTTAGCTAGACTAAATTCAAACAGTATGTGGATGAGAATTCCAAGAAAAAAAGCTGTCTTGCGAACAAACTAGCTTGACTCTTAACATATTTTATACTTTAAATAACTACATTGCACAGTTTTAACCCAACTTTTCATAAGATAATTGTATTAAGAAAATGTTTACAAGGAAAATTAAGGGTCGCAATCGTAATTTAGGCCCAACATTCCTCTAATTGCGATGTTATTTAATTTAATTTGAAAATAAACAGCCATCTAGGCTTTCATGTGTTTATATGGCTAATGTATACCTGATGAGCTTCGCAATGCATCTTCCAGAAAAATGAGCAAATTTTGCTATAAAAGCATATGTACAAGATGAAATTTGTTTAAATGTCTGGATCTGAAGTGCATAATATAAGGTCCTTGGAACGCTGTTGAAAATGGCATTATACATGTATATAACTACCCTTTTCCATGTGCGATGCGGATCAATGTTAAACGTTTAAACATTGCTAAAACTTTAAACCCATGTCTTTGTTTTTAAAAATGATGAAGCAATACATTTGGCAAGCAAGCCACTCCTGAAGCCACATTTTCGGACGTTCTATGACGTTGCAATATGAATATTTTGGTATTCCATCACCTCTGCACCACTTTAAAGCTAATTTTCGTATCTTATAAGGTCATCGTTATCGTCTTAAGGGGGGACTGAACTGCATGTTTTGCTATGGGGAAATTTTAAAACATACTTTTAAAAAAACTACTTGTTATAATACAAAAATAAAAAGTGATAAAGATGCAGTATTTTTGTATCTACTGCATGATCAAAATTTCATAATTTTCCCATTTATAGGGAATTCTTAAAAAATTAAAAACTAAATATACTTTTCATTTTTTTTGGAATACACAACGTGCGAGTACTTGCGGCCACCTAGTGGCGTATTTTAGTTTTTAATTTTTTTTAAATTATATAAATGCTAAAATTATGAAATTTTAATCATGCAGTAGCTACAAAAATACTGCATCTTTATCAATTTTTATTTTTGTATTATAACAAGTAGTTTTTTTAAAAGTATGTTTTAAAATTTCCCCATAGCAAAACATGCAGTTCAGTTCAGAAAGCAGAACTGATTTTGAAAGTAAATTCCAGCTTTTATTAGTTTCCCATTATTTCAGTTTCATATTAGTTTCACGTGACCATTGTAAATGTGTGGGTCACTAAAGATTAAATAAATTTAATTTTTTTACAATCATTTTTGAATAATTCTTCTTTATTCTTTTTTGCATTTATTTCTCATTTTGAAATTCCCGTGTGAAGTTTGCCATCAAATCAGGGGTGTCTTTTAAATGAAATAATTTCAGCTTCAGGTAAAAATAATATTCTTAAATATAGGGCACTTAGAAACTTTTTACAGAAGACAGTGCACTAATACTCCATACATTATTTTAGAACATCTTACGATTTAAGACTTAATTTAGAATCATGTTTTAAGACTTTGAATTTATTTTTGAAAGACCCCTATTATGCCTTAATGAGGCTCAGTTTACGTAGTTTACCTCAATTTTATATGAGTTTAAATTTGATCGGAGCAACAACGGTATTTGATTGATACAATGGCGGTCATGACGATGGCTAAAAAACTCAGCTATATAGTGCTCTTTAAAATCACTCAAACGCATAAAATTGCACACACAAAAAAAAGATGATGAGGCTCTTCCTCGAAGGCAAACCCTCACCTCGTATTGCAATTCTTAGCCCCAATTTTGTTCGGAAATTCCTGATACCTTCGCTATTTATCCGTAAACGTAAATATAGGGGCTCTTATAAAAGCGTCCATGATCGAGGTACAGGCTTAAAGGTAAAAGCTGTTTACTCGTTGTCTGTGCAATGAATTTCATTCCGCATGAAATAACGTTCACTTTTCACAAATTGATTTTCGACTGACCCATTTTTAAAATGAAAAAGAATCAAATTGCTGAATGGTGCATGGTGAGATGGGTGGCAAAATGGCGCTGATAGGAAAAGGGATGATGCGATGTTGCCATGAAGACGAAGAAAATGGCAATTCATTTACAAGGAAAGGGTGCATATTGATAGCATGCACTTTATACGAACCCTAGAAGTTCCTATTTTATATTACGCTCCGGGTCTATATAGGGCCTATACTCTTCAACCACCCGTAGTTTGCAATATCGGCCTACATGACTGATCGTCAGGAAAAAAAAAAGTAATTCCTATACTGGGTTGCCACTACATGTAAGAATGTGTTTAATTGGAAATTGGCTATAGAAACTTTTCTAGCCCGTCCATTAGCGGAAATGCAATTTGCTGAAAGGGGCCGTATTGGATAGGGTCAAATCGCTATTTGTAAATAATTCAACCGGCTTAATGACTGTTTCATCGCTTATAATAATTGGGGCGTAGACCGATTTACAGCATTGCATTGCACTTATTCTAGAGAAATCGTTTAGTACAAGAAAGTTTGCGATTTGCTTTTTTATGCTTTTTAACAGCATTTTTTTTTTTTTGAATGAGTGACCAGTTTGGACCTGGGTTTACAATTTTACATGTATAGTCTATGTTGGCAGCAAGGTGTTGACTGGTTTTAGTTATTGGAATTGGACCCTATGACAACATTTTAAAAATAGCTCCTACTCGCCATATTTTATTTCAGGAGCTGATTTTGAAATTTTACAATGGATTTCAACTGGTCTATGAGAATAATAAGAAAATGAAGCTATAGTTAGACTTTGTGAGGAAAGCAATGGAACCAAACGAGACCCCAATATATCCAAGAAATTTTATTCTAGTGGGCTCTATATGTGGCATGAGTCCCTTAATAATAATAGGTAGTCTATTATGAAATCTCACTCTAATAAGATCATAATTAACAATGTCTATAATTTTCAATTGGAATAACAATGGGAAAGAGATTCTCAAGGTTTCATTTGTATTTGCGTGTGTATTTATTTGTGGACCAAACATTATAACATTGTACTATTATAATGCAGAAATCACACCTTATGAGGTGAAATGCATTTTGCATCATGACGCACTTTATGTAATAGTGTTTCTAAGCATGCACCTTTAATTTGGCACCAAAAAGGTATTCATTAACAACTTTTTATTAGCATGTGCAGTACATGTATATTCATTTCAAATTACTTTTAAAACCTCTTCGAAATTAATTTTATGCAAAGTACCTTTTTTTGGATCAAAATATAATTTGGTAACTTGGAAGTGCCATTAGAAATTCTGAAAAGCTCTAAAATATTTCAGAACATTATTGTAACAACTTTATTCTTAGTGTGTAGCAGCTACATGTATATGACATCCATATACAACCAAACTAAATTGATATAAACTAGATTGTATCCTCAAGAGCTAGGGTAACGTTACTAGCCCCTATAGTGGTAATAATAATAACAATTTCATGTTCTATAATCTCATAAGAAATGGGGTCTCATATAATGGCGTTTTTTACTAGAGTTAAAAGCATTTTAAAAAATACTTCATTGATCCATTTTTATGTCGTTTTAAAATAAGCATTTTAAGAAAAAACGTTTTGTGAAATTTCTCTTAAGACGTTCTCATTTTCTACTAAGTCCCACTTCAAAAATAAATAAAATTTGGCTACCTTTTATTATTTGTGCCTCCCTGTATAACGAACCTATATTTTTACGGTAATATATCGCACGATGTTCATTAATCCGTACCCTTATATATAAATTTCCGGCTATAGTCTAGAAAACTGGCAGCGTGCCATATTGGCAGAATCCATCATTAGCCAAGCAACCACATTATAATGTTGGTTCCATGTTAAAAATAATAGAATAATCAATGATTGTGTGTACAATAAGTCGGAACCCATCCTCGTTGAATGGCCTACAGCAAATCCTGCAACATTAAATATACAGCTCCTTATTTCTTTGTGCACTTTTTTTTTTGATTACTTGAAGATGGAATGACACACTGAGAGGAGACCCATTTTAATGATTTTCTCAATCTTTAGTAACATTGAAAGACAAGCGACGATCTATTGTGTCTTAACTTTATGCAGATTGCAAAATGGAGCCTTTTCGATGTCAACGCAAGAATGAAAACTCATAAATGACAGCATGAAAGGGAATTTTATCAGTTAGAAGCAAAAAGAATACGTTTTTTATATATTATCAAGTCACTAATATGTTAATGAGATATCCAAATGTAAATTGGTTTTTATTCTACGGACTCTGTTATACGGTGTTCGTGTATACTTGCATATTGAAATCGAAAATGTATTTAGCTCTAGGGAAGCGTGATCTTGATAATTTGCATTAATCTAAATTTTGCTGTCCAAGCATTCTTGACGGAGCTATGTGATCCAAATTTAGATTACTGCTAACGAAATTAAGTGCTTAAGGATAAGCACATAATTATTTCTGTCCTAATTACCCAGTGGTGTAGGATCGTAGTAGGGTGTCCTTACACATTTGATCTTACATTTTAAAGGATGCTAGCATGTGTTCAAATCCGATTTCAGGTGTAATTCCAGACTTCGAAGTGACTCAAAATTGAAGTATATTTTCCGATTGTCACTGAAGCTGGACACCCTGATTATGCAGGGAGGCTCAAAAGTCAGTGCCACTCTAATTTTTCTCTTAACTGTTATAGCTATGAAAATTCTGTTTATTTGGTGAGATAGGTTAGATAGGATTGGTGCTCTATCCACTGATGTTAGATTTTACATGTGATCATTTGTTCACGGAAACCCAAATAATAAGTTTTTTTAGCCTTAGGACACTTAGGACAAAATGTTCAATTAGGGAAAGGAAAAAAATGGTCTGTTTGTACGTATTCAACGTGTTGCCAATGAAGGCGAAGCTCTTATTTTTCATAATAGGAAATTGATCTGATTGAAATCTGATTTTGATTAAAAAAATGATCTTATGTGACATTAAATACCATCAAATCAATGGATAGAGCACTCGTTCATGACTTCCTATCTAACCACAAAGACAGATTTTTTACAGCTGTAATGATTAAAAAAACTTTTGAGCCACCTTGTAGAAGTAAAGCAAAAGATAGTCCGGGCGAATAGTAACATAGCCCCCTATATTTAATTTACTATCTAAAAAGTTCTACATAGGGTACTATATGATGGAATACTATATGTAGAATACGTTGTCATCGTTTTAATTTTTTTTTTTTTAAATTTGATGTCATTGCTTATGTTTGCACGTGTTCTTACTCTGTGGTTACCTTTAGGTCGCATGTTTAAATAACATATTTGTATTAGACAAGTAATGCTCGACAATTCCACGTGGAAGTAAATTGCCTTGGGCATTCTTGCTAATATTGCTCTCTAACTTTCCATGCAATTAAGGTGCAAGATGGTTTATGTTTATGGGCCTCGGTTACCTTTGGTAAAACAATAAAGCTGGGAAGCCATTTTTAATTATTTCTCCTTTCGTGAATGCAATATGTGGTGCACTGCACGTAATTATCGGAAGCCGTGTATATGTTTAGGTTTGACATTTAAGGCGCATTGATCCCACGCAAAAGCAGCTTTTCGTGGATAGTGCACATAATGTTTTTATCATAATAATTATGTACTTTAATAAGAAGATTAGGGTGAAACGAGATTAAAGCGAATGTTGGGTATAATTAGTGAACAAATATAAATATTCTCCAGCTAGAAAATGAAAAAATATATGTATATATAAAGACTCAGTATGCTTTTTTAGGTCTTCATTCTTAATCTAAAAAACTTCATCTTTGGCTGAGACATCTTTTTTCTCTGCAGTATTTAAACAGGCGTTTACGATAATGAATTGGATTTCTGCTGTTGCTAAATGACTCGCTGCTAGACTGCAGTGAAATTTAATTAAAAATATAAACATAGCGACCCTGAAAGCAAAACTCATTCTACTTTATAAGAATATACGTTTTGTGTTAAATATTTCTCAAAAAAATAATATAAAATGCCCCTGAGGGAAGACACAATTATAGGAGATGTCACGTGATGCTGAGCTTGCATTTGTTAAATGGCGAAATTTGCATAATTAAGTTCTTACTTCGGTTCAGCATATTCTAGCAGAAAATATTCTCCCATAAAAGTACAGTGTTGAAAAATGCAACAAGAGCACATTTCTGCACTTCTTCTGGGATTAAATGAAACTAAAACTGCCGAATATTTGTTAGCTTATAAAGAAGTTCAATTTTTATGATATTACTTAAATTCTGATTTTGCTTTTTTAAGGCTTATATTAAACCTCTGGAAGAAGCCCTATACCTGTAATGTTAAATTTTAAAAATTCATTTTCTCCATAACTTAATTATAAATTTAAATTATCAAATAAATTGCTCAATATTCATCACATTTTGGTGCATCCAGCTGGATATTTTTTAAAAATGTGTTTTGTTTTGAGAGGTTGTGGTATCATTTGGCCACTAGGGGACAGCTAGTGTCCTATCTAAGACGACACTATTCCAAATATATGCAATTATGAGTTTTTGTTATTGAATTTGACGGAACGGATGCCAGCTGGAGGCACCAAAACGTTTTCATTAATTTATTTTTATAAGTTATGGATAAAATGGCTTTTAAAAATTTAATATTCCAGGTATAGGGCTTGCTCCAGAGGGAATATGACTTAACTAAAGAAGTACAAAAAAACGATACACTTTTATTTGACCTACTCTCTGTTTGCTTATAAAGCATAATTAGCATTCGATGCTCGATCAACATGGCCGACTAGTATTAATATTGAGACAAAAAATTATTCCTAGAGTAAATGGACGTGGCAAATGTAAAAATGCCATGTTAAAGGCACATCCGTCACTAGGTGTCAAATTATTATTGATGTAATTTAATATGATTTCCCTTCGATGTTGCATACTAAATATACTGCACATTTGTCTATTTTGACATCACTACAATTTGTACTTGAACGTTCATGATTAATTGTCATTTGTTAAATACAAATGATTAAACAGGCGGTTGCTGACTTTGTGGGATTTAATTTAATAACCCCTTGATTCAATTTGTTAGCAATCATGCAATGCTCCGAACATATCATGGTTTGCTCACCATTTTATTTTAAACACAAGGGGTTATTTTTCCGAAACTTGTCAACGGTTTGCAAAAGGGGCAAAATAATTAGCCATTAAATTTGGATTGGCTCTTGGAACGTCGCTATTAAATTCGGATATATTTTGTCGCAAGATAACGGTATAGATTTGAAGTACAGTGTCTGTACTTGAAATAATCGATAGCAATAACCTCTTCGAGTGTGGTACTCATGTGGTGAAGGGTTTGAGATGAACATAACTTCGTTGAAATAGACATAAAACTATGAAGGATTTTGAACTAGCCATAAGAGGGATTGTTATGATATTTACTGATCAGTAAAAACAACGTCATTTGGATTAACTGAAGAGTGAAATTAAGAAATCGTTTAATTTTAGTGATTAAAAATAAGATTGGGAAGAATTAGGAGACTTACGATTCATATTGAACATCGTAACATTTTTAATATAGCTGCAATAAACGTATAGTCTTTTTAGAGTTTCTCATTATGAAATTTTAATCTTTTATAGTCGTGCTACATCCTTGTATTATCATCTAACATAAATCTAATGTGCGGATTGATGACTACATTTTTTAAATTCCATAGTATCGTCATATACATGTACATCTAAAAACTATAATTGGCTTTCCGAGCACGTGTAATTATAAACACAATGAAATTTGCTTACAACGATCTTCATGGGACCTAAGAAGTCAGATCGATATATCCGAATTTATGAAAATAACACGTACATGTAATATAACAGTAATAATGTACGTACATGTACAAAGAAGTAAAAGTTTTAAATTGATTTACATGTATTTATTAAATGTTTTGACGGAAAAAATAATCATACAGAATATATACATGTATCGAGAGTAATTAATTTTTTTTATTAAAATTTATACAAAATATGAACATGTTTTACTTTTTGATAAAATACAACACAACTTTAAGATTGTAAATCATTTCGTCATAAGATCACATGAGTCACACGTAATTGCATATGTGAACTTAGAAAATGGGAAAGGGGGAGGAAATCTCAAAAAATCTTTATAGCCGAATTATCGTTATATCCAACATCGCAGTATTCAAATAAAATTACTGTAGATAAGATAACGGACCAACCAAACGTTCACATTGCTTGCAATCTATACATGTATTCCCAGGTGATCACTATAACCGGCATCGTTATAAGCGAGTTCCACTATATTGCAAACTGTGACAAATGTAGTCCATAAATATGGCCATATAACACCAAAAAAATGATTTGATAATTATTGAATGTTTGCCATTTAATTGCTTCGATATTTGGCAACTGCAGATTTTTGTCACTATACGTGTGTATTTCATCAGAGCTGGACATGATGTCTTTTCCATTACGAATCATCGTATGATGATAAGAATCCCAAGGAATTTAATGGCAACTATCAACTGCAGCAGTCTGATAGAATTTGAGCCGGGGAAAATGACTAAGGATGGTTTGAAAGGCACTTTGCCAAATATCTCCCTTTGTGGAAATTGCGAACCACTACAGTGATGCAGAAGATACTACAACGATCACGTGTTCGTGATGTCCCACTCCTAATATTTATTAGAAGTTGATGGGTTTGGTCATGTTGAACATGCCTCATTGGTCATTATATCATATGCCAATTCGACCATTGCATCTTCGGTGTCTATCGTTGAAGATTTCTTTGAAAACCCTGCATGGGATAACTGTACTTTTAAAATGAAATCTTCGCATTTCTATAACACGACTACATAAAACTTTTTACTTTTAATATTGGGTTCAGACAATCTCAAGTTGCTTCAAGGCACAGTATGAAAAAAAAAAAACAATATTTCGGAGGTTAATGTGAAAAATGCTACTGCGAATTTATTGTTGCAGTTGAGAAATAGTGGTTGAGATTGGTTATCTTTGTACTGGTATATTTAGAAAGTTTTTGACGCATAATTGCATAGAAGGCAGACAGAAAGTCTTTGTGTCAGATGCAATTTTCCGCCTTCTTGCTCGCTTAGGCCAATAGTATAGAAGAACAATCCAACCCTTTTAAGTCTGTGATTCCGTTTCAGAACGTTATGTTACTCGGTTTTCTTTTCTTGTACAAAAAACAGTAGACGAAATTGAGCTGAATCACGATGACACGATTAAGAAGGGTCCATCCCTGAGTTTAGCTGAAGTCAAGCCGGGAAGACAAATTATGGCCGTGACTATGCAGTTATCTGTAGCCATCGGGAGCTAGGCCAGTCTCTGCAGTTTATATCGGTCTTCCAGTACTAAAGCCATCTGCTAGCAATGGTGTTTTCAGTATGGCACACATAGTGTTATACTAGAGACGGCCCTATTGGAAATATCTCACTAATGGCGCATTTATAAAAACCAAATTCAAAATTACACCTAATTATAATAAATGGAACTTATAAACCCAATTATTAAGCAGCAATAAATATGTCATTGCTAATCTCTAAAGATTTGCAGAAAAAATGGTAAAAATGGCTTTTCTGAGTTGTTTTTATTTTCCATGGTGACTTATCTTACATCTTCATTGAGTTTTGCTCTTGTTTGAATATCTTCATGATTTTTCAAAAAATTTCATAAAACTGACTGACAGATTTTTAACTTATATAAAAGTCATATTCTGTTTCAGGTAAAATCCTTCTATTTTCTTTGCAGTTCCGTGTTATATGTGAACATTTTGTATAAACACGTAACAGGAAATGTGGCTTTACCTTGCCAGCATCATCAGCATGCACTGTCTATATGGGAAACTAAGTTGGAACCAGTTCACACAAAAGGGAGGAGGGTTTAATTATTAATTCCATGATGATTAATCCCAATAAACGGTTATTTTTCTATGTATCTGCATTGGATTGTGCGGGGTTTGGTGATTCCAATTAAAATAAACCGATGATCCCATTATCCGTGATCCCATTAATTCACCGTCATGAACAGCAACTTAAGTATCAAATTAAAATCATGTGTTTTCCGCATTTAATTCGTAAATAACATTACAAATCAAAACTTTTATTGACTATTAGCACATTGATAATGATAAGATTCTGCAATTTTTGAAAACATGTAAACTTTTTGTATACCATCTCAAGTGAATTGGCATTTATTAAAAACACATCCAATCTTCTTTACATGTGCATGTATTGCAGTTCCATTTGTTTTATTGTTAGTCAATCTCACTTTGGACATTTATGAGTTTTTGACTTAACTAAGATTGAGCCATTTTTTATTAAATAATATTTAGTTGCTGCACTGCCAATCGATAACACGTGCAAAGGTATACCATATCTTTATAGTATATTAATTGATGCATGATTTTGTAATGCTGTGCCAGATAGTCTCTTTTTCGTATTTAATTTGCTTGAAAGCCACAATTTGGCATGGTTTATAATAAGGATAGTTGAGCATAACATTAGCTTAGATGACTTGCTACTTTCATGTCTTCTCGAAAGTATTAGAATGTGCATTAGCAAGCTGCATTTAAGCATAGTAATGTTTGGGGGAAATTTGATTTACGTAATTTTGGATATGACGAACATATTTGGATTGCAATTCAGCTATACAGTATAGATTCCTGTCAGTTTTTATAACACCAAGATGGTTTGAAAACATATTGAGTTGTAGACAAAATAGGAAGAATGGCACAATGCATTTTATTTCTTACAAAGCAGTAAAATTTGACGTATGCCCAACATCACTATAGGGATATTTAACATAATTAAAATGTTTTCGCTGAATTTCATTTATAACATTCAGTACGCGCGTGTTAATTATTTCTGCGGAAATTGCGTCTTAGAAGCATTCAGAATACAAATATAGACAATAATAACACATCACTCACGTCGTATGAAATTATACTCATGTCAGTGGTTTGCATGCTTCATAGATTAAATATTAAGGTTAGGGTTGCAAAATATCAATAGCATGCGAGCACATAATAGCCATAATGTTTAAAGATTTATAGACAGTGACATTACTTACAGTTGTAGGAGGAGGAGGAGGGTGGGAGTCTCCAACTTGAATTGGCTTTGCGACAACAACGGGAGCACCATTCTGGAAAAGCAACACCAAAGTCCACATTGACCACACACAAGCAAACATGAAGCAAAGTTACGTATGATGTAACAACAATGAAATAGTGGCTAAATACATTATACAAGAATACACTCAGTTAAGTTTATAGCAAAGAATTTGTTGAATGATATGGAAACATTAATGAAGGAATAAGGATGTACGATATATATATTGCATAGAGGTGTATATCAAAGTGCGCCTATCTCTGCAATGAAAATATACACTGACATATAGGTATATGTTGAAAATGACGCATGCACTCAATGTCCCAATAATATAGCTAAACAATAAGCTTGTAAGGTTGCGGTACCACTCAACATCGTTTATATAACGTGCAATAGTATTTTTATTGTATTCCTAACCCTCTGGGTTACACATCAATCCTGTAGGAATAACACGCGTGCATATACTACAGTATACGTACAATTGTACATGTATTCGTGACTAGACATTTTCGTGACTTGGCAAATGTTTTCTCGTGGTTTTTTGTAACTCGTTTTGTTGTTTTATGTTTTTAAAAAATTGTGCAAACTGATATATGTATACCGAATATACAGGGCGGCTCAAAATCTAGTGCCACCCCAATGATAAGTGCACACTTAGGACAAAATGTCAAATTAGAGAAAGGAAGAGAATGGTTTTGTATGTATGAAATGAGTTGTTTTTGTCTTCATTGGCAATTATTTAAAATTGTTGCAATGTTTTTAAGAACGGGGAAACACCGAATGGTAGTTACGCTGCAGCACAGTGTTGTATTGCAGTGAAGATCTCGAATTATTAATACATGTAAGATCCATTAATACATGCTATTTATCTGCATATTATTACCTTTGGAAATAAGATGTGCACTAACAGACAAAGGTAAATTGTTTCCAATTAAGACAACAAATATAGTAAAAGCATAATCAGTTTTTTTATAACATTAAGAAACAAGAGTGGTCTTATATCCCCTTCAGTTATACTGGCTACAATTGTGACCACCAAATTAATTAATGAATTCATTTAAAAGGATTATTAATTCATGACTGAAGGGGATATGTATTTGTAAACATGTACTTTTGGCAGACATCATTTTATAAAAAAAAACTCATTTTAGACTCCTTTATAAAATGCTGCTTTCTAGGCTCATGTATATAAAATGTTTATGTGCAACCATTTTAGCGTGATATTACATTGTACTCCGACATTGATATAAATCTGACCAAGTGCGAAGTTTTACTGCAAGAAAAAGTTCCAAAAAAGCACTAAACCCTGTCAGTCTTAAAACTGAGAACTCTAGCCTTTTTTGTATGTCTTAATATCAATGCACACGCATATATATATTTTACTTTTACTTGAAAGGATGCTTCATGTATAAGGCTGTAATGCGATGTCTCTTTTTGTTTGAATTATTTATGTTTCAAGGAAATCATAAAGAAGAATGGAATTGAATTACATATACCTAAAAAAGCCTGAGTGAGATTTAGAAAGTTACACATGCAAACAAGAGATATGCAACACATTTTTTTATCCTCATGTGTGACTTAATCATTTCTGGATCTAGTAACTAATTCAAAATGCAGCAATGTGCAAATATTTGTTTAAATTTATGGCCATACAGGGATGGTCAGCTTTGCGCTATCGTTTTCATGTTTGCATCTAAAATGCGAAATTGTGGAAAAGTTGCATTTTCTTTGTTTTTAAGAGGATATATGTAAGTGACATTTCCTATTCAACGCTCTTATCCCTCAAAAAAGCATATAGAAATGATGGTTCTTAAGAGTTGTCAGATACATCAGATGCGCTGAGAACAATTGATTTTTCAAAGACCTGAAGGGTGCTTCTGTAAAGCGTTATTTAAAACAAGAATCGACTTATTCCATTCACTGTCTGCATCTATTTTCGTCATTTGTTCATGATCTTGATAAATATCATATTCGAAGAAGAAAATGTCTTGCATGATGCCTGCAGTTTAATTTTTTTTTAATCTTATGATATTTTGTAATATTATAGGAAAATGAACTGTGAATTTGATAAACTCATTGTACTTTTCATTCCCATTAAGTTTTGAAAACAAAAAATCCTTATATTTAAATCTCAGGTTTTGGTTTATGATTACAAAAACACTAGCCTTAGTTTTTTTCAAGTTTATATCCAAAAAGTGCAAGTTTACTTAAAATAAATTGAATTTAAATATCTTTTGAGGGGCGTGGCTGTAACCGTGTGTGACCTAGGTCAAATACATTACAGGTTCTCATAAGATATACGCATAATGCAGATTAGATGCGAGGATTTTGCACCCAACATTAATTTGCCCTATTATAGGTATTGTACTGCTCCACCCTGTAGCTGCACCAGATAGCACTCTTTTGATAATGATGGATGAGTGTTAGTTACGAACAGCCCAAAATAGTTCTATAGTAATCACTGAAAATCCCAATAAAAAAGACGTTCAATAATCCGTCCACTGAATTATCACAGCATGCCGTTATAAATCCATACAAGCCAGTTCTGTTTTCATATTCTTTTATATATATAGCATACAATGCAATATTTCAAACAGTTTTTTTCAAAATACCGACTATATTTCAAGGAAAGAAAAAATATTAAGGATTATAAAGTTGGCCTTTGAAAATCTAAACAATAAACAAAAAGGGTGTACCGAAAATCAGTTGCCAAATTTATTGGCTAATTTGTAGCCGGTTGTTATATGTAGAGTATAAATGCCAAATGAACATGTGTGCGCAAATGTCTCCTTAATGGTGCTTCCACACGCCCATCGAATATTCACCGGGCGATTGGCACCAATGTTAAGACCTTCTTCCCACCAACGTTGATGTAGATCAACTGATGTGGATCAAGAAAACTTTTTCGTGTTAATTCACAC